>OX387330.1:898057-1186743 GCA_947562085.1 Eudonia lacustrata
TTAAGGCTCATTTAGACGAGACTACTGTAAAAAGTAAAGAAATAGCTTATTAGGTAGGTACTTTCTATCTCACTGCAGGGCCTCCGCCATTAAAACTAACTAAATCATCGATACAATTTGGCAGATGGATGGTTAGCCAATACATTAACTTTTTAGCAATAGCTGCCAAATGCTTTTTTTCAATAGAAATTGTATGGAAATGGATACTATGCCTTCACTATTTTGTTCCGTCGATTGAGTGTTTATTAATAACTTTTTAGGTTAAAGAAATTCATGCGTAGGCCAAATAAAAAGTAGGTACTTATAAAATATATAAAAAAGAGTTAAAAAATTAAACGCCTACCCGACCCAGCCAGAAATCGAACCTGGGTCTGCCGCATATTTTTTTTATTTTTTTTTAATTTTTTTACTGTATTTTATAAATTTTATAAATATGTACTTAATTTAGCTTCAGCGCAGCAGTTAGCACTTGAAAATAAAAAGTAAAACATTTTAAAAATAGGTAAATACGGGTTTTTATTTATACGTTTTATGTTCTGGAATTAAAGATTGTTGTTGTCATCATCCCCATTGGTATTGGCTGAATCACAATTTTGGGGTTAGCGTACACCAACCCATATTTGTCAATACATTTTGCGTGACCGGGACATGGAGCCCGGGACCATCGGGGATCGGGCTGACCGCTTTGCCACTTGGATACCGAGGCTTCGATAAATACGAAATACTAAATTGCCCGACATTGGAATTTAACTATCTATGCTTAAAGAAAATACAAAATCTAAACACCATAAAATGATACCATGTAGTGAATCTGAACTACTTATGTACCTAAAACTTGTGTAAGCAATAAAGAATTATTACTTATTACTTATTAATTCTTTATTTGTGTTATTTTTATAATGTTTATTTTTTTTAATTATTATTTGTTTGTACTGTAATGGCTTCAATAAATAGTAGAAAGTAATATAATTGCTTCTAAATAAATAAATAGTAGAAAGAGGAGTTTGGCATAGAAAGTTTTATTAAAGATGTTTTATTGATTTGAAAACGTTAAAACTTTGAAGTTTGCATGAGATATCGAAATGTACATATTTAAACACATTTTTTTTAAATCATGTGAATGAAATTTTTTTATTGTTATTTTTATAATTTAAAAAAATACCTTCAAAGTTCTAAGTCCGTCTGTCCCGGCCCTAACCGTAACCATTCGGATCATTTCGAACAGTTTGATATTAACACCCGAAACCCGAGCCGAATAATTAAGCCCGTAATTAATCTGCAATGTTGATTGTAATCAAAAACCAGTTATTTACTTTGAGCTTAGGTTACTTTAAAACTGTTTGAACTTGGTGACGGCTATGTTTTTCCTTAATAGGTATTTAAAATATATTGCTACTATTCTTAGGAGAATATAAATATGTTTTTTCTCACTGAAGAACAAAAGGTCTATTGGCTTGCGACTAAAAGGATTTATCTTTGCCATAATGATCATCTTTCACATAGTCTATTTCACACATCTTAACCTTACTGGTCAGTCAGGGCACTGGGCCTAACAATTAAAATTCTATTGTGTCTGTATTCACAGCAGACGACAGGTTAAACATTCTAATAACCTCCTATCCCAACCTCATGCGATACGCTCGTACGCCCCACACTTACCTAGTTACATCCTACATACAGAGTGGGTGCCTAGTGTAAGTTCACTCACAGTAGGCACCCAGAACTTATAATAGACTTATAGATTTTCCCCTTGATTTTACGGGAATTCGGAAATCACATTTGTGAAAAAATTAACAACAAAATTTTGTTCGCAACAAAATTTGCGTTAAAAATTATATAAACAAAACAGAAACATTTCACATTTGTAGTTCCCGCGCATGTTGACATTTTAACTTACTTTAACAATGCCACGGTGGTCAGGAGGCAAAGCACTCGGCTCTATATATTTTGCATAGAAATGCAAGGCCCGGGTTTATGATCACCAACCCGCATTTGTAAAGGGTGGTGATTAATGTTTATATAATTTTTAACGCAAATTTTGTTGCGAACAAATTACAAAAACACAAATGTTGAAAAAATTTCCACGAGCAGGGACCAGCAGGGAGCAGGTTAATGACGGTAGTTGTTAACATTGAATGGGCGCCTTTGGCTTTCAAAGTAAAAAGTAAATAGTGTTGAATAATTTCGGCGGGCTGGTTAGAACCACGATAGCTCAATTGGAAGAGCACCTGACCCGGTATGTCAGAAGGGTGCAGGTTCAAACCCTGCTCGTGGAAATTTTTTCAACATTTGTGTTTTTGTAATTTGTTCGCAACAAAATTTGCGTTAAAAATTATATAAACATTTATAAATAGCTTGCCTACTTCTTAACTGATCTTTAATATTTGTAAAAATATTATGATCGGATGTTAATGACGGTAGTTGTTAACATTGAATGGGCGCCTTTGGCTTTCAAAGTAAAAAGTAAATAGTATTGAATAATTTCGGCGGGCTGGTTAGAACCACGATAGCTCAATTGGAAGAGCACCTGACCCGGTATGTCAGAAGGGTGCAGGTTCAAACCCTGCTCGTGGAAATTTTTTCAACATTTGTGTTTTCGTGGTGATTAAGCCAATACTTATCAACTGTAGCAATGACTTGATTTTTCAGCCCAGCAGTGGGACAGTATAAAGGCTATCGAAGTGGGACTTAAAGCACATATAGAAGCTCTACTACTAGAGTTCGAAAATTAATTTGTCTTTAAAAATTTAAAATATGCCGCGAAAGGAAAACTTCTAAAAGAGGTTTATCTAGCCCTTTGCCAATCTTTGCTAACGTACTGCATTTTATCTTGGGGGGGGGGGGCTCAGAAAACCACCATGCCAACTTAGAAATAGCACTGAGAGTTACACACCATTTTGAAAGTTAGCACATTTCGTCCTTTCCGTTTCTCTACAGTAGAACTCCTAGCTGAATATGATGTCCTTTCTGTTTGTCAGTTGTATAAACTACTAACTGTAACAAAGAAACATTCACTAACGCCCTTATAGTCCTGCACTACAAACCAGGCTTAAAGGGAAAACCTACAATGACACCGACTTACTTAGTTTAGGCATCACTTCGGTTATTTTGCACTACTAACCTTAATTTTAAAACTTTACAAATAACTCTATATCATTATGTAGACAAATGTTATTTTATAAGTTTTGTGTATTTAGTCTTAAGTTTTACACAGCAAATAAATTTATTCTTATTCTTATTCTTAATAGATTTTATTTATTTCAGGTAACAGAACAGTGTACAAGATGGTAAAGGAAAACAAGACCAAGACCGTGGGTTGCACGTGGCCCAGACTAGCGCAGGATCGAGGCGAATAGCATAAGCAAAGAGAGGCCTATGCTCAGCAGTGGGTCGAGAGGGGCTGATGATGATGACGATAACCCAAGTGGCATCAGTGGTCGACCAGAACCAAGCAGTGCACGAGTAAAAAATCCTTACTCCATTTACACCGCAAAGAAAAGGAAGCAATTCTATTGGTATATTTTTACCTTGCCTACTGTTAGCTACAGCTCTGGTAGAAAGGGGCTATTAACAGCTAAGACGTCCACTAATAGACGGTGCACTCGGTGCACTCATCCAGAAAACATTGAATACATCACTATCGAGGCCGTAACCCGAACGCGCCACTACGCCAACAAGCCACATTGAAATGTTTTTATTTCAATGATACAATAATGTTAAAGTTAGTAAGTAATTACTAATTAGGTATGGTACCTAATTACTTACTAACTTTAACATTATTTTATCATTGATATGAAAACATAACTCTGATCTATGTAAGGACGTTTAACTTTCAAAATGTTATTCACTTAAAAACTCATTTGTGTATGAGCGGTAGTCCAGTGATTTGTTTAAAATTCATTACCCTAAAGGTTTTTGTACGAGTGGTATCATCATTGGATATGAGACCTGTTTATTTCGGCCACGAAATTATGACAATAGGTAAGTAGTTGAGTGGGGTTGTTAATGTCATGATGTAAATAAACTATAAGATACTTGGTCGATAGTAGCGACGGGCTTTCGTGTTTATAGAGATATGGAAACACCTAAATGTTTCGAAATTTAATTTTGTTTTTCTATTTTTGTCAATTCGAACTTCATAAAATCTAAAAATTCAAAAACAAAGGAGATGTTTAACTTTTTGCTAAGACCTAGACACTTACTAAAAAAAATACATGTATTTAGTTAAATTAAGAATATGCTACCTAAGTATATCATTTATTTATGTGTCAGATTATGAAGAAGAAAGATAATTTTTAAATTACCGAAAATATTTTTTTTTGTGTATTGTTTTACGGCTTCGGATGAAATCCATCAAGCCTATTCGTCCGTTTTTTATTGTAGTTATTATTATGAATTTATGGTGAATAAATGAATATCATATGAATATCTCAGTAAAGATGTGGGGCTTTACTAAGTCCTCGGGCGGACTTCTTGAGAGAATTTGAAAAGTGAAGTTGCACTGTTTTGTTTCATTTGCCAACAGTCATGCGCACTTACAAACACTTAACGGTTAAAAATCTACCGTTATTTCACATTATTATTCGACATAACACAAATTTTTGAAAATAAAACAAAACCGCAGACATGACTTCACTTTCCCGCCAAGAAGTCCCCCCGAAAAACATACATTTTGTTTTGACAGCTACTTGACATTGACAGAATACCACCTGCCATCACGAAAGTTGCTATATTTTGTTATTTCACATACTTCTTACGTAAAAACTGTTAATTTATTTGAAGAAAATCCTTTCGATTATGCTTATTTCATGTATTAGCCATCTTTCGATAAGTATTATGTACAAAATTTCTCTATACAAAAATAAACATCTCCTTTTCAAAACTTTGTTCTTAGGAGTCGTTTATACTTTTCAAAGTTATCAATTAATAGCGACATTATGATTCTGGTTGTCATGTACCTACATCAAATTTTATTTTTGTTTTCGGAGAGATTTTGTTGATGTCTCCGGCGGAATTTTCGTTGTCACCGGACTTTTATGGGTGCGGCGACAAACGTAAAGGATAACTCAAGCCGTGTGAAACGAAACACCGTCAGCGGTTCATAGAGATTGGCATCACAACCAAGTACCTGTCCCCGTTCCCTACTAGATTTTCTGAGTGGTAGAGCCACGATGCGTTGCAGCACGAAATGGACCAGCTCGCCCGTAATACCACCGTCTCACAGAATATCGGCGTGAAACAATGGCACTCGTTGCTGTTGTGTTTCGTCCGGTGAGTGAAAGTACCGGAGGCCCATCTTTCAGCCCTCCCCGCTCCCAATTCCTACTTCTTCCTCAAGATCCAACTCCTTCCTCAAGGCCGGCAACGCATCTGCGATTACTTTGGTTTTGCGGGTGTGTCCATGGGCGGCGGCGATTCTTATTACTTTCGATCAGGTGAAAAGATTCCCCGGGGGGTTCGGATCGGATCGGGTGTACACTGTACACCTAACACTCGTTGCTACGCTCCTCGCAACCTCCCCTAGGACCTATACTAGCATTTTATACGTCTGAAGTAAATATTTATAAAATACTAAATAATAAATAACTAATTTTATATTTTGAGTGCTAATAGCGGCACAGTGCGCCATCTATCCAACGGTTATTGCGGGTAGGCGTTTAATTTTTTCACTGTATTTTATAAATTTTATAAATAAATTGTAATTTTTAATTTTTAATTTTATAACTCAAAAATTAAAAAAGCAGTGACTTTAATTTATCATTACTGAACTATTATTATCCATTTTACACCAATTGTGAAATTTGACCTCCAAGTATTTATATTGCAGCGCGACTGCTATTAAGCAGACACATAGTATTACAAGCTGACACCAAAACGAATAAATTGTTGACAATGTTTCAAACAAAAAGTTGTGCGCTGTTCAAATGATTGAACAACAACTTGTTGCTCACCAAAGTTAATAATGGCAAACCGATTAATTACTTCTCTTCTTTATTATTTCAGCCTAGCAGCTTTTTTTTGAGGTACACTGACAGATGACAGTCAATACATGTTTAAAAAGCTATTGCTTATAAATTTAATCTAGACAGTAATCCTTAAATAGTGTACACTGCATGATCAAAAATTTAAACAGGTTATCTAAAGGAGCAAACAGAAAATAGACACAGTGCAAATCACAAACAAAAGCATATCAATGAAATGACAAATATTGGAGAAATAAAAATAATAGGTATACTAATTAAGATTAAGTTGGGTTATTGAGGCCCATTCAAAAAATATAAAAGCCAAATATAATAGACTGGAGCACTTAAGTCCAACTCGATATTCTCGTAATGCATCGAGCAGAAGAGTCGCTGATTTTATGAGTCGAGTCTTGTGATTACAGTCAAGGCCTAAAATGTAGACTAACGGACTCGAGTTTTTTAAAACACTACTGTCACTTATTAACTCCATAATCAACAATATGACGTACCCCTTATTGGGAATCGAACCCGAGATCTCTGGCTCTAAAGTGATCTTACCGCTAGTGCATACAGCACTTTTAAGTTTAACTAAGTAAGTAGTACTATGCGATACGAGGTTAAAATGTGTATCCTATCGTTGTTACTGTTATGTATATGCCTTCGGAAGGACAATTTAAATGAAAGGATAATTTTCCATTGCGTACCTGATTACTGTGATTACTTAATCAACCAATCAAAGATTCGTGCCGGCGAGATTTCATTAAACTTTGATTGTGGTTGAGGGCCGGCCCGTGAATATTTAAGTCCCTGCCGTAGGGTTTGATTGGCTATTAAGTGACAATCGGATACCTTCGAATCGATGATTTATAGTCATGGGTTGACGTTGATATTATTATGATGTACGATACCGAACCCGGTCTGCGAAGGCAAGTCATCGAATGGGTGACCAAAAATGTATCATCTTTTTTTTATACCTAGCATAGTAAATTACTCCATACCACCTGATGTTAAGTGGAAATGGAGTCCAGACGCGAAGACAACTGGTGCAGCGTGAAAACAACGCAGCATCGGTCAACTTCACTCTGCCGGCCCACAAGGTGCTTCTTCACGCCTCGTTTGAAGGATCCCATATTATAGGAAGGAGGGAAAACGTGTGCTGGTAGACAATTCCATCTTTTGGAGGTGCGACAAAGAAACGAGTCACCAAATTTCTTTGTGCGCGATGGGATATGTGTGACAGTAAAGCGATGACTCCGGAGAGCAGCACGTGTACTCCTATGGAGGAAAAGAGAAGGTGGGATAAGTTCAAACCGTTCTTCAGAGCACTCGCCGTGGTACAAGTGATAGAAAACGCTGAGTGACGCTATATCTCTACGCAATTGCAGGGGTTCGAGAGTATTAGTGACCTCTGCATTGCCGATAATGCGTACAGCGCGACGCTGCAATCTGTCTAATTAAGGCATCGAGAAGGTACTTTGCAAAACCGTCCCAGATGTGCGAGCAATACTCCACGCAAGACCGTACCTGAGTCTTGTACAAAAGACTGGTCAGGCGTAAAGCAAAGTATCTTGAGCTCCTCCGTGCTTCGGAAGGCACGTAAAGCTGTTATTCCCGGCTGCATTAGCAGTCGTTAACAATAACCGCACCGCACTGGACCCGCGTGGTGGTTTATGGCCCGTCCTCCCTATCCATCCGTAGGGAAGGTATGTGTTGAATAATTTCGGCGGGCTGGTTAGAACCACGATAGCTCAATTGGGAGAGCACCTGACCTGGTATGTCAGAAGGGTGCAGGTTCAAATCCTGCTCGTGGAAATTATTTCAACATTTGTGTTTTTGAAATTTGTTCGCAACAAAATTTGCGTCAAAAATTATATAAACATTTATAAATAGCTTGCCTAGTTCTTAACTGATCTTTAGTATTTGTAAAAATATTATGATCGGATGTTAATGACGGTAGTTGTTGACATTGAATGGGCGCCTTTGGCTTTCAAAGTAAAAAGTAAATAGTGTTGAATAATTTCGGCGGGCTGGTTTTCTAACCACGATAGCTCAATTGGAAGAGCACCTGACCCGGTATGTCAGAAGGGTGCAGGTTCAAACCCTGCTCGTGAAAATTTTTTCAACATTTGTGTTTTTGTAATTTGTTCGCAACAAAATTTGAGTTAAAAATTATATAAACATTTATAAATAGCTTGCCTAGTTCTTAACTGATCTTTAGTATTTGTAAAAATATTATGAGCGAATGTTAATGACGGTAGTTGTTGACATTGAATGGGCGCCTTTGGCTTTCAAAGTAAAAAGTAAATAGTGTTGAATAATTTCGGCGGGCTGGTTAGAACCACGATAGCTCAATTGGAAGAGCACCTGACCCGGTATGTCAGAAGGGTGCAGGTTCAAACCCTGCTCGTGGAAATTTTTTCAACATTTGTGTTTTTGTAATTTGTTCGCAACAAAATTTGCGTTAAAAATTATACATATACTTAAAACAAAACAAAAACATTTTACAACATATTGATTTTTTCTTTTAAGATTTATTTATTGCTAGGTACAGATATTATGTAAGTAGGTTGGTACGAAGCTACTTTTTATTCAGTTGGTACTATGACAGTGGTTTAAGAAGAGTAGCTATGGTGAAATGTAGGCTCATTTTTTTTTCCCGACGACGTGTGACACTGAGTTATGTATTACGGGTCTCGGTTTACCGAACGTTAGTTGTAGCGCAAAAAAATCTTACCTTGTTTGCCCGTTCTAGTAGGTACATTACAGAAAGAAAGAATGAAAAAAGTTTAGTTAGGTATTTAATCACCGACACAAGACAACAGCAAAATCACTACCTATCATATCATCACAACTGGTAATCGAACTATTACCGCTTAATGGCAAATCGCTATAACAGTCAATATTCGCTTTCCATATTTAACACCAACTTACAAAATTTTTAATGAAACAAAAATAATGAACATTAAGCAACTCTACGTTTATAAACACATGTATTTTAATTAGAAAAATTATTGATAGAACCATCCATACCAACTTATCTTTTACCAAAAAGTCTCAAATAAGTAAACGCAGTCTTCGTCGGCCAAGCTTACTTGTTTTACCTAAAGCACGTACTAACTATGCAAAAAAAAGTATCACTTTTGAGGGGGCACAACTTTACAATAACCTTCCTTCCTGTTTAAAAGATGTCAGTTCATTTAACAGTTTTAAGTCAAAACTATCCAAATATGTTATTGAAAACTATGCACTATTTAAGATTTACTTTGTTTAACGTACCCACATAATACATACTAATTATTTACTAAGTTGTCAAATGAATGTTCTCGGTGATCATTTTAAGATTATTATTTTTGTATATATTATTTTTGTTCTCATGTAAGTGGCATTTGTCTTTTTTGAGAATAAACTCTTTAAACCTCTTTAAACCTTATATTGGTAGATATACAATTTTCTCTTAATAAATAAATCAAAATCAAACGCGTTCAATAAAGCAATATTTACCTATTCCGATGTCATAAATACGTTATTCGAAGTAACATTTATTTTGCGGAGTTGTAACTCGTAAATGTAGGTAGGTAATTTCGAATACCTAGCACGCAGCAAGGAAAGTTATGAGAAAAGAAATCCTCAATCGCGCGATATAAAGCAATATCGAATATTGCTACCTTAAAGAAGTCTGCAATCTATTGAAAAC
This sequence comes from Eudonia lacustrata, assembly GCA_947562085.1. Taxonomy (NCBI): domain Eukaryota; kingdom Metazoa; phylum Arthropoda; class Insecta; order Lepidoptera; family Crambidae; genus Eudonia; species Eudonia lacustrata. The sequence continues at coordinate 907,715 of OX387330.1, forward strand.
GTCGCCGCGCAAATGCAAATACGGTGAAACGTACCTACATACACGCATTATTATGAAGACTAGGCAATATCTTTGGCAAGCTTATTTTGGTGGGAACTGTGGCGCTACTGTCAACGTCACTCCGCGAAGTTTGTATAGGAATGACGAGTTTTTCTTCTTTTTCGGCCGCGGAGTTATGTTGGTGGCTGCCAACCTCTTTGCGCATGACGAACGGGGAAACGCAGCTAGTATTTGAACGGGTGCGGGTGAGAGCGCGCGCTTCGGGCCGCAGTATCGCCGGTAATCGGATAAACTTTCGTGAGAAACGGTTTTGAGGTGTTTGTTGCGTTCGAGTTTTGAATTTTGAAAAACGTTCTGTCTTACTGCAGTTATGATGAAGTGTTGTATATGGTTATATGGAGAGTTCTCTATTTAAATTGATTGTGTTGTGTGATTTTTGTGAACTTAAAAATATTTGGCCAGTATAAAAGTTTTTAATTTCTTTTTTTATTAAAACGGAGCAGTTGTGCCTATTTAAATAATTAATTTCGGTTATTTATTCATAAACAGTGTATGATAAAATATTTTTTGTGAAGTTTTTTTCGTCATAAAGAGCCGGCAGGCAGGATACATCTGAAGATTTTGAAAAGGTATGTAATTAAAATATAAAACTTAAAAAACTTATGTAAATAATTGTAAAAAAAAATCTAATAGTTAAATTATATAAACTGTCCCCTCTTTAGGAAAAAGACGTAAGTGTTTGTATATGTAGGTATGTAACTAATACTTGTGGTTTAAAATGTAGTAGGTAGTTTATTAACAAGTGGTATTACTTAAAAGGTGTGTTCCATTTTTAAAAATCTTATTTTATTAAGCTAGATCATCAGTGTTCAATAAGAAGCGTAGTCAAAAGATACAAGAGTATTAAGTATTAGTTTCTATCTCCAAATTATATCAACGACAAGTTATTAAGTAGTGTAAAAAAAAAACCAATTCCTAGGTACAGTACATTATTTTTAAGCACCAAAGTTTCCAAAACTATTTTTGTAACTAATTCGTAACGGACACATACCTACAGTGCTTCCATTTGAATGCCTCTCAGTAATCATCGCATTTCCGATATTCAGTCTATTCATTATTAGATTTTTCATATATATTTTTTTCCTTTAGTCGATGGCTTCGTGCGATTAGCACATTTAGCCAGTGTCAAAGTAATTTTTCTTACGAGTAATACATAAATAAACAATGTTTCCTTCCTGTATGATGATGAATGATAATAGAAATGAGAAGTGAGATTTATACCCCCCAACCCCTCGAGTATCTCAGTAAGGATGTGGGATTTTACTAAGTCCTAACGCGGACTTCTTGAGAGATTTGAAAAGTGCCGTTGTGCTGTTTTGTTTCATTTGCCAACACTCATGCACACTCAAGAATACTTGATGGTTAATAATCCACCATTATTTCACAATAATATTCGACCTACCACAAATTTTAAAAAATAAAATAAAACCATAGACATGACTCTTTACTTTCCCGCCAAGAAGTCCATGTATAATTTGAATTCAGAACATCCTACTCTATTGTGGTTTTGTTTTGATTTTTCGTGTACACCATATAGAGCTGTAAAACTATACATCGTTAATCAATTACGTGTGACACAATAGTATATTTCCCCTCATTCTAAAATAAATTAATAGCAAGTAAAAGGAGTAGTAGCCACTCTACATACTCTTTAACTGATAGAAATCCGACGAAAGCCGAAACACGAAATTTACCGAGATACATTATGAAATAGATGCACTGTATACCCTTTTAAATGGAAAACGCTTGGAAGAAGCCACCTTTATCATAATGAATGCAAACCTATTTAGTTGATTTCTTTTACTACGGAGAAGCGATTGGCTGCCCTTGGCCCTTAGTAAGTGACGATAAAATCCAAAATGGCAGCACACTTCACCCGGAATCCTCAACTGCCTAGAACTGGCTATCTTATTTTAGAATAGAATAGAATAGAATAATCTTTATTGCAGGTAGGTACTGTGTACATTTTTGCAGTTAATAGTGTAATAATAAGTGTCCTTTTATGATGGGGCACTTTCCAATATTTTGACGCTGTAAGGGAGAAAAGAGCTGGACACTTGCTGAGTTTCTTGCCGGTTCTTCTCAGTACAAGATCTCCCGCCCAGAGTAGATACACTTACGAACCAATGGCATAAAATGACGTTCATAAGAGCTATTTGTAGCCTTAACTGAATAAATGAATGACAAAGGTAGCGCAAAGCGTAAGGTTTCACCGCCTCTGTGGTCTAGAGGTTAAGACCACCAGCTTAGACCCAGAGGTCGGGTTTGATTCCCAGCGGGGGGTACATGTTTGTGTTCTCGGTTTAGTTGGTGGTAGGGCTTGTTCGTCCGCCTGTCTAGCTACCACCATCTTATCTAAATATGTCGCCAAAACATCAATATTTGTAACATTGTTGTGTTCCGGCAGCTGAAGATATGATAGCCAGTACCTCACTAGTTGAGACTCCCGGGTGAAGTGCGCCTCCTCCAATTGGCCTTGTCATCAGATGAGATCAAGACATAAAGTGCTTACCCGCAAAATATAATAAAAAAAATATATCATCAGTACTTTTATATTACTCGTACTGTAATAATATTGCATGCCCGTAAATGTGTATTACATTTACGGGCATGCAATATTATTACAGTACGAGTAATATAAAAGTATTCATACGTACTGTAAAATACTATCGGAACAGAACACTACTTCTAACGCAGGACGAAAGATTTATATAAGTTGGTAGCTAGGCAAGCAGACTCAAAACAAGCCAAGCCAAGCCAGCCATCAAACAAAATGATTAAAATCATGTACCCCTCGCTGGGAATCAAACCTGTATCCTCTGGGTATAAAAGCGGTCGGTGGTCTAACGATTAGACCAGGAGACGGTGTTCAATTGTTCATGTGACTGAAAAAAAGGTTTAAGGTGACGAAGCATTGGAAATTTACGTGGCGGGGATCTTGATTTTTTCCAACAATTACAAAAGATGTGAAAGTGATATTTGATGACATGATTTTTATTTAATTAACTTCATTTTGCTAGTTGCAGAAACACGATTTGTCAACTTTTATAACAGAGAAAAAAATATCAAAGTAACCTCTTTTAAAACATAGATTTGCATTTTACAGGCTAACCAGATTGATTTAAGCATCTAAATTTTCTTAGTAGATTAGTCTTAATACACACTTCAATATGCTAGTTCATTTTTTTAAAATAATTTGTAGTTTTAATTTGATGGAAAAAAACAGTTTTTCTTAGGGTACGTCCCAAACGCTCCGTATTAGATTAATTGTTTAGCGGTGCGTTGCTTTAAAGAAAAAAAGATTTTAAAAAAGATTTTTTTTTTATTTCTACAGAATTGGAAGGCTTAACTATGATTATTATAATATTTAAAAAATATTTCTACGGTATGTCATTCGGGTTTACATAGCAATTCAATTACTATCGACAACATCAACCTATCTTGGCATTAGCGATAACGTTTTTTTATCTTACTGTAATGTCACGTAGTGCTAAATTACCAAGTTACTTTAAGAGCATTTTAAACGTTTCAATAAAAAAAACACGTCTGTTCAAAAAAAAATAATGCGATCTGAAACTTTTTATAGTGGTAATGATTTTATGTTGAATCGCAATGATTCAGATTTTCTTTGAATAATATTTAAAAAACTAGGTGACCCGGCAAACGTTGTTTTCCCAATGATTTCTAGGGAATTAATAATATTAATATAATATTTATTTAATAATATAATATTTATTTTTATTTTTACCAGAAACATAATTTGTAGGGTAGAACAAAAAATAACTAACTTATATTTAGTGTGTGAGGATGTGGCATATGAGTGAAAGAGGCGTGTAGCGCTGTGAACGATGACGGAATATAAAAATAACATTCACACCTTCGATCAACAAAATACACTAGATAACGCCACACGAACTAAAACAATTCTCAAATATGGTATCGGCTGACTTTACCATGAGTGAAGCAAAACTATCCTAAGTTTTGATAATTTTGGTCGGAAAACATGCTCAAGAAAGAATGCTGATGAGAAATTGTAATGCAAACAACAATATGACGTGAGACGTGGTCGCTCACTATGGGCCTCATAAAAAGGCTCAAGGTCACTCAAAAAGCAATGGAGAGGGCTATGCTCGGAGTTTCGCTGCGTGATCGAATCAGAAATGAGGAGATCCGTAGAAGAACTAAGGTAACCGACATAGCCCGAAGAGTTGCTAAGCTCAAGTTTCAGTGGGCAGGGCACATTGCTCGCAGGACTGACGGCCGCTGGGGCGGAATAGTCCTTGAGTGGCGACCGCGTACCGGAAAGCAAAGTGTGGGCAGGCCTCCAACAAGGTGGACCGACGATCTGGTGAAGGTCGCGGTAAGCCGCTGGATGCGAGCAGCACAAAACTGGTCGTTGTGGAGATCCTTGGGGGAGGCCTTTGTCTAGCAGTGGACGTCTTTTGGCTGAGATGATGATGATGATGATGATAAAACATCAATATAATTACAATCAAATTGTTTTATTTCAAAGTGTGTTCAAATTTTATCCTTTTCTCTTCCATAAATCACAATTTGACTGCTCAAGGATTCTAAAAAGCTATTAGCAAGTAGGATAACCTAAAAAATATTATGATTTTAACCAGAAATTCGCACTAAAACACCATCTGCGTATCTAATATAAAGGAAGGCTTAATTCGTTCTCATGACTTGGATTTTTATAAAACCACCTGTTCGCTTTATCCCTCCCTTTAGAGGCGCCACCCAATTTCCCGCTATCGAAAACCTCGGAGAATCTAGTAAGGTACGGGGGCACACTTGCATAATCACAAGTATAACAATAGTCAGTACCTCAATGGTTCAGTCAGTACCAACGGCAATGTCTCGGTGGCCCAGTGCCAGAGCGTTCGGCCCGATACCCGAAGGTCCCGGGTTCAATTCCCAGGTCGGGCAAAGTGTGCTTCGGATATTTCAATGCATAGCCCGGGTTTGTGATCACCAACCCGCATTTGGCAAGCGTGGTAGCAAGCCATTACCCATCAATTGTAGCGATGACTTGATTTCAATGATGGAGGCCTTTGCCCAGCAATGGGACAGCATATAGGCTATTTACCTCAGTGGTTGAGAATTAATGGTGAAGTGCGCATCCTTTAAATAAAAAAAAACATGTTACTTATGCCTCATTTTGCGCAAATATTTCCATAAACCTGTTCACGGAATCAAGCCTGTTAATAAAAAAGTATTAACGTCAAAGTCAAAGTCAAATATTTTTATTCAAATAAACTTTAGAAAAGTGCTTTTGAATCGTCCAATAATTTTTGCCTATTTTAGTTTATTTTAATTTTATTTTAGTTTATTTTAGTTTATTTATTTATGTATACATTTTCTTGTTTAACGCTAGTTGTCGAAGCCTCCTTTTAAGCATACCTCGTGGTCTAAGACTGGTGATCTAACCACTTTTCCACATATGCCCAATAGTCCAATTGCCATAATTTGTCATCATCAGCATCATCTCAGCCAAAGAACGTCCATTGCTGGACAAAGGCCACCCCAGAGGATCTCCACAACGACCGGTTTTGTGCTGCTCGCATCCAGCGGCGACTTTCACCAGTTAGTAGGTTTATAATAAATATTTTTCAATAAATTTTATATAGGTAGGTACCTAAAACTAAATAACACCGTACCGATCCGAACACCTCGGAGAATCTAGAAGGGAACATAGAGATTGAGGAACCCTTTAAGGTTCTCGCCACTCCCAATAAAGTCCGGTGACCATGAATAGGCCATATGACGCCATTAACAATCTCTCTCTAAAAAAACAATCCAATTTTGTATATTTTGTATTTTGTATAAGTAGGTAGTTTGTTTTGTAATTTAGTATCATTTGTATGTTATATCTGTATCTTTATACAGATATAACATACAAATGGTACAAATATCAACAAGTAACATCAAACTTTTCTCATTTAGATAAAAAAGTAAGCACACAAACAAAATGATAAAATTTTTAACTTGGAACCTCTGATTTCACTGTCGGTCGAGTTGACGACGAAAAAAGTAGGTATTTTAAAATGGCGCCAACTCGTACGTTTGGCCGAGTTTCTTTCGGCCGAGTTGACGAACAAGTCGAAAAACATACCTCTAAGAATTTTGAGGGCGATATTTTTTCTTGTTTTGTGGTAACACGCTTCGTGCATACAGATCCAATAAAACTTTTGACATTTAACAAATATATTGTTACCGTCCCCACTTCTTAGTATTCAGGCGGCTTGACGAATCCGTTATCAATCACAATTTACCTGTCTCATATTACAAGGTGTCAAATATCTAACGAATCATATCAATTTGTCCTGTAACATAAGTAAGTGACTATAATATTAACATGAAAAATATTATGATCGTCATTGTCACTGATATTTTTTTTATTTTACTAGAAAAATTCAACCTGCCTCAGAAAGCTTGCGTGAGAATCGAACCCGCAACCTTTGGATAACCGGTTCAATGCTCTGACCGCTGAGCTACCGAGGCCCCAGAACACTCGTTGAATTCTTCTAGTTTTTTGTGATTTACGCTGCAAGTCAGCGGTATTACGTCACTGTGATGTTACTACCCTCACAGCCGAAAGAACTCTTTTGCAAGTATTTAACAATCGATAAAGACGTAAAAGAATGGGACTCCTGGGGTCGGCCTATCCGAAACCGGAGGACTTCAGGCTCTTCGCTCCTAAGGACGATGCCAAGCTTGGTATCTTTTCTTTACAGAGGAGGAAGAGTGAAAGGATGGGGTTGCACAAAAGATCCCGATGGGTCGAAGTGTTACTGCGAGAGGGAAACCTCGGCAGGCCCCACTAAGATAAGATAAGAAAATATAAGATAAGATAAGATAAGATAAGACGTAATTCTTTTATTTTTTTTTTATTTTGAATTTTGCATTCACAATGTTATTTTAGTATAGTTACAAAATAATATTTTACTAGAAAAAAACAACGAGCCTCGCATACTCGAGTGGGATTCGAACCCACAACCTTTGGATAACTGATCTTTGTTTCTAGTATAATATTATCTTGTAACCATATTATAGCATTGTAAATGGAAAATTCAAAGTAATATGAATTATATAAATTTGTCTTGTAACGTAAGTAATTTAATAATATACTGTATATAATAGTAAATAACTTGTTAAAAAAAATCCACGACCGGGATTCGAACCCGCACCCCATGACATGCCGGGTCAGGTGCACTGCCAACTATGCTGTCGTGGCTCATCCAATCAATTATTCAACACTATCTACTTTAAGCCAAAGGAGCCCTTAATGTCGACAACTACGCTGCCGCATTATTTATGAACGCAGTAAGTACAACTTACTGTGTTTGTGATTGTGATATTTGAAATGCTGACATTACGATCTATTTTCTCGAAACTGTCCACACGTTCTTTACTGCGTTCATAAATTGCGCGGCAGTACGTCATCAACATCCGATCTTATATATAATATTTTTACAAATATTAAAAGATCCATTATGAATTAGGTAAGATTATATATTTGTTTATTATTATGGACTAATATAGGCTGATGATGATATTTATGATTATTAACATATAATTTTTCGCAAATATTGTTGCGAACGTTTTTCAAATTGTAATTTGTTCGCAACAATATTTGCGTAAAAATATATAGGTAACATAAAAGAAAAACAAAAAATTAAAATTAAAAAAAAAATCAAAAAAAATAATTATTAAATTCAAAATCATTTTCGGCTACGTTCAGTTTAGGCTACAAATAGCTCTTATGAACGTCATTATGCCATCGGTTCGTAAGTCTATCTACTCTAGATCTTGTACAAAATGATAATGAACTTCTTAAAAAGAATAAGTAATGACTGTGTTTTTAAGTTACTACACTGTTTAACTAAATGCGACAGATTTTTTTGTTATCGACTGTCCTTATGTAAGTGATACCGCAGCCAATTTGACAATTGTAACTTGAAACATGAATGAAATCGACAGCCTTGACCGCCTCGTGACAGCGCGCCCAATATCCGAAGGCCCCGGATTCAATACCCAGGTGGGGTATGTTTCGGATTTTTCGACGCATAACCTGTTTGATCAAGTAGCGATGGCTTGGTTTCGATAATGGGGTATTTGACAGGTTTTAGAAAAATATGTCTAATGTTTCATTATAGCATAATATATTTGCAATTTGATTAATTCGTTACGATTTTCTTTATTTTTTATGAAAATCGCGATTAAAATTCACTTTCAGCCACCACCAAATTTATTAATACCAGTTCTTTGATCGACGCACTTCCCCGATCTATAGCTCAAGAAAAAGGCAGGGTTTCGACAGGGGGTGGGTCGAAGTTCCATGTATTTTTTACATACGGCATAGCAGTTGCCCGTCACAACGAAAGAACGATCTATTTTCGTTTTTGTTTTCGAAACTTTCACCATGATTGTACTGTCGTCTATGTTAGAGACTTCATCGAACTGGATGTTGTATAGCTCTTGCCTTCGGCATGCCCCCATTATGCCGAAGATTAGTGCAACCTGTAACAATAAACGATATAATAAGCTTGAGGTACATAGCCAAGCCAAAAACTATGATTTATGAAGTAGTAAAGTGTAGGTACCTACTACCTAATTTATACACAAAGCGCTTAAACGGAGTGTCTAGATAACTTGCGTGTGTAGTACGTAAGTACTAGGTAGATTAAATAACAGAACTAAAATACACTTACCTTTTCAAAAAGATACAAAATATCTGGTGAATCTTTCAGGAACATTTTTATTTGACCTGATGTAAACGTCAAGGACTTTTTTTCCTTGTGTCCTTCTGAACTGCGTTTCAGGAACGCTATGACTTTTGAATACTTCGTGATATCAATATTGTTGTAGATACTCAGTGTGGACTTGAGCATAGAATATTTAGCCCACATAGAAGATGGCTTGAATTTGTCGGAGAGGTCTTTGAGATACACAAGAATGACATTTTCAGAAAATGATGTAGTTTTCTTTTCGATCTTCCATGCCAAAAAGTTATTATATTCTTTTTCATATAATTTTCTAGATTTTTCTGGCAAAAGATTGTGAGTTACTTTTGTTGCCAATTCTAGAATATCCGGAGGCGTACAAATATCATCGTCGCTGTCCATTTTTAACTTTTAATTTGTATTTTAAAAACAAAACACATTGCGAAACATTAAATTCACGCGTACGTGTATTGTCACAGTGAACTTGCCGCCATTAAAATCTAACCAATGAGAGCGCAGCTGCGCGCGCAGGGCCAATCAGGAGCGAGCGCGCGCTGTTCTTTTTTTATTTAATTGGCACAAGATCTTACCAAAGAGTTTTGTGTATGTAAGTTTAGTAGTTTCGACGAAGTTTTCACGTATAACCCAACTGTTTTCAAAAGCCAGCCTAATATCAAAATTTTATACAACTTGTATGAGGATTTTGACATAAGGCTCGCCAGGTTAATTGGTCGCGTTTTATTGATGTTATAATGAGATTTTACGATATCGATGTGGATATTATACCATCATGTGAAATTGCTTAAATTGAGTGTTTTGTTGTCTGCGCTATAACAGTAGTAATTATAAGTCAAGTATTGGAAACATAAGTAGAGTGTTACAACATTAGTGTAGATAAAAATTATTATGTTATTAATGATTTTTTATAAAAATCATACTTATTTTAAAATTATGTGCTGGCTAAATTAGTTTAAAAACATGTTTACTATTAACCCCCTTACAAATAAACACTATTTGAGCATTTACTTAGTTCATCATTGTTTTGTCAACGTCACACAAACGTCGTTCTCAATTTGAGAAAAAGAGACAAAACAATGATTAACTAAATAAATGCTTAAATAGTGTTTATTTGTAAGGGGGTAAGTTAACAACAGTTTGATCAATATTTTCATTGTAGTCAAATACCCTATTATTGAGGCCTTTATCCATCGTGGGTCTGTTTAAAAGCCAATTGCTTACATTCATGTAATTTACAGTCTTTAGAGCCTCGGCGGTCGATAGCAAAGCATTCGGTACCAACGGCTTAACTCTAATGTGTTCACCGATCCGGTGACCCAGCATTGCAAAAGTTACTTAGTTTACAAGATGGATGAAAGGTATAAAAACGCTTACGGGACAAACAAAGAAGCAGTGTGTATATTTGGTAGTACGTATATCAATATGAATGAAATGAATAACAATAATTTATAAAAATATACGAGTATATAGATACCAGCGTAAAGGAATGAAATTCTGGCATTCCTTATTGGGAACCAAATTGTTTCATTGAACAATCGAATTAGAATACGCTTTGTTTTCTAAGGTTGCGATGAACCCAATTAATTAGAATAATATTGTCGTTAAAACGGAACGTTAAAGCATGCGATGTTATTCATTCTCAATAGAAATATAACAGTCCGCATGCCTTGCATACTGTCTTAATGAAACTACTTAGCCTTAAATAGTTTGGAGTTATTCGTCAAATCGCACACTTTAAACTCGCACAGGTGTGCGAGATGGCACCTCTTGAACGCGCGAAAGCGTATCAAACAAAGAAACAAACTCACTTATTATTTTTAATAATAATTGTCTTATTACTTTGATTATACCTACTCTTGAGAATATTGAACAAAATTGATGATTGGTTGAATAGTTTACGCTCGAAAGATAACAAACAACAGACAATCAAACAAACTTACTTTCGCACTTATTTATAATATTAGAGATGTTTTTATTGTCGCAAGGTTGTGAATTATTTTATCAACATTACAAATAATTACCTAGTAAATTATAACATGGTCTTCAACGACTAGTTTTTCTGCAGTTTCTATTTACCTACAGTGTCTGGTCTAGAACCGCGGATAATATTGAAAACAGAGACTCTAAGTCACTAGTAATTTAAACATTATGGTCTCAACTAATTATAATCAAAACTTTGCTTTTTGATTTTTTCTATCAAACTTAATCGTAAATTCAATGTACTTAATGCAAACTATGCAATAGTTCCGCTCAACTCGATCGATTGAGTTCACTCTGACAACGTCTCTTTGACAATTTGTGGGTCGTGGGCGTGGACGTGTGACTTGTCAATATCCTGTCCTCTTCGTCCGAATACTCCACTGTGAGCAGACGCGTCGCGCGATTTTCTCTTAAAAATTGAACTAAGTGCTGAACGATTTCAAACCTAAAATTGATTTACTTAGTGCGTTATTGCATTGACAGTGCATATTAAATTAATAAAGTAATAAATCGCGCGTGGTGCAGCCAGTGCGGCAACGGCAAAAACCAGCGACAGCGGGGACCTCACCTTACCTCCGCTGGAAAGAGCCAATAGCTATTTTTGTCTCGTTTGTCCATCGCTACGGGCCGTTACGAGAGTAACGCTACGATTTGAGCTGCAGAGTGGGGTGTCCCTTCTACGACTGCATTGTACCAACATACGCTACGGTCGGTCGACTGCCGGTGTATAACTATCTACTTTAATTCAGCGCGTACGACAAAACATAAATAAATATTATTATCTGCAAACAATAATGGACAAAACTATGTCGGAGCCGAATCTCAACTTATTAGAAGACAATTTATCGGAACCTCACGTTTCTACGAGACAGAAAAGAAAAAGGATAGATTATGTCAACAACTGTGAGTTTAATGATTTTCGCGAAGAGATAAAGCAATTATTTGAATGCTGGTCTGAAAAGCAAAATAAACAGTTGGAAAAACTATTTCCTATATTGGCCGAGATTAAGAGTACAAATTCCACAATAGAAAATTCGATTTCATTTTTGGCGGAACAAAATATCGAATTTAAAAATAAGATCTTGAATTTAGAAACAGAAATAAAGAAAAAAAACGAATACATTGCTGTTATCGAGGAACGCTTGGAAGATACAATGAGGACAAGCAGGAAAAGCACGATAGAAATAAAAAACGTACCTGTGGAATCAAAAGAGTCCAAAGAGGGTTTGGTAACTATGGTTGAACAACTTTCTAAGACCTTAAACATAAACCTAAAAAAAGATGATATAAAAGATATCTTCAAGACAAAGGGCCCTTCAGATAAAAAGACTGTCATAGTGGAACTTAGTTCCACACTGTGCAAAGAAAATATTCTGAAAAATGCCAAATCCCATAATATAAAAAATAAATCGGACAAATTAAGTGCAAAACATTTGGGCATTAAAAAAAACCCAGACGTTCCAATTTTTATCGCTGAACATCTCACACCCATGGCATCCAGGCTTTTCTTCCTGGCACGCGACCTAAAGAGAGTCAAAAACTACAAATTCTGCTGGACCTCGTACGGAAGAGTTTATGTCAGGAGGGAAGAAAACTGTCCCATAATAATGATAAGAAACGAAGCTCAGATCCAGAAATTGATCAATGACTGACTGACCGTTTTTTGCGGACTGTTAAACTATATTATTATATATTATTATTTATATTATAATATCTTAAAAACCCTAAACTCTCTAAAGTATATAAAAAATATATTATTATATGTTGCAATATCCACACAAGATTACCAACCTACAAAAATTTTATTAGCTATCAATTCCTTAAAATTCTATACTATTTAAATATGTGCACTTACAAATTTTCTATATGGAAAAAAGAAAATGTGTCATTATTATGTGTTTCAACTGACTATCCAAAACAGTACCATAGATTTGCTTATATAAAGTGTCACCGTGGGTTACAACTTAAAACTTTTCTATACATTTCTAATGGGTGATAAAACCCTATTTTTACATGAGTTAGACAATATAAATAATACCACTAGCTTTGCTTGTTCCATAGAACATCTACATAATTATTTACCAAAGTCTAATCCCCTTTATTCCATAGTATCGCAAAACATCCGAAGCATAAATAAAAATTATGATGATTTTAACATCAACCTATCAACTATCCCGCAAAATGTAGACATAATTATTTTAACCGAGTGCTGGCTTAGTCCAGACACACCGTTACCTATTAGACCTGGTTATTCTTCATATTATTCCACTAATAAAGTAACACAAAGTGACGGTGTTGTTGTATATATCAATAATTCTCTTGAACATAAAGTTGGGGAAATTTTTATCTTGGAAGCCACTTGTTTAGAGGTTCGTCTTAAAAACTGCACTATCCTTGGTATTTATAGATCTCCATCCAATGCAAATACATCTAATTTTATATCGTCTCTGGATAATCACCTTAACTCAGATTATTTAAATAAGAACGTCATAATATCCGGTGACATAAACATAAATATCTTAGAAGGCCATGTAGATACCCACTGTACCAACTATCTCGAAATGTTGTCGAGGCATGGTTTGTTACCAGGACACAGGCGAAACACAAGAATAAATAGTTGCGTAGATCACACTATAATTAACTTAGATCCGAATAAATCAAAAATTGTAATAGCTGTACTGGAGACTACAATTACTGACCACTTAACATCACTCGTAAATATTTATTCTACAGACAAAATAATAACTAAAAGAAATATAATTACGACTATTAACTATGAAGATGCAATCAGAACGTTACGTGAACAGAAACTTGGCGAACTACTACATTTTAATGACCCAAGAACTTTGGCTGAAAGATTAACAAATTGTATCACCTTGTCAATTACAACTAACACTAAAATTAAAAAAGTATCCAACAAAAAACGAATAATAAAGCCGTGGGTTACACCAGGAATTTTAAAATGCATACAAAATAGAAATAAACTACAAAAACAGTTAAAATCGGACGAACATAATGAAATACTTAAATTGACATATAGGCGTTACCGAAATTATTGTAATAACTTATTGAAAAAATTAAAAAGGCAATATGAACGGGAATTATTGAATAAAACTAAAAGCAACAACAAACAACTATGGAACTCAATAAAAACTATAACGAATTTAAATAAAATAAAAAATAAAAATTCAGAACTATCTAACATTGCTGACACTACAAACGAATCTGCTGATCTAATAAACAAACATTTTATAAATATTGGAAAAAATTTGGCTGAGAAAATTGAACAAAATCACAACTTAGAACTTCCGATTACCCATAAAATAGCAAACGAGCTAATCAACTCAATTGGTATTATAAACCCTGACCCAACAGAAGTCGAGTCAATTATTACAAACCTAAAGACAGATTCTGCCGCAGGTTGGGATGAAATCCCTACTAGATTCTTCAAACTAGCTAAACAGGAGTTGGCACCAATTGTCTGCCACCTAAGTTGTCTTTGTTTTGATAAAGGTGTGTTCCCTTCGATACTTAAACGTTCCATTATTCATCCTGTCTATAAGGGTGGGGATAAAGGTGATTTAAACAATTACAGGCCAATCTCAGTACTTACAGTCATGTCTAAAATAGTTGAGAAACTGATAAATCGACGTCTAATTAGTTATCTAAAAAAATATAACGTAATTTCTGAATCACAATTTGGCTTCCGTGAAGGTATAAGTACTGAGGATGCAGTGATAGCGCTTACTAATAATATTGTAGACAATTTGGACAAAAAAAAGAAAACACTTTGTGTATTCTTAGACTTACAGAAGGCATTCGACACTTTATCGATTCCCACCCTTATAGACAAACTTGAAAGAATCGGAATTAGAGGTATTTTCTTGAACCTTATTCGCGATTATTTGTCAAATAGAATCCAACAAGTTAAACTTGATGAAAGAACCTTAAGTTCAGAGATTTTTACAAAACCGTTTGGTGTTCCGCAAGGTAGTGTCCTCGGACCTACCTTGTTTCTAATTTACATAAATGAACTTACACAATTAAAATTATCTAACGGTAAAGTATTTTCGTATGCTGACGACACGGCACTTCTTTTCCATGGTGACAGCTGGGAAGAAGTGTACGACAAAGCGCAAACTGGATTTGGTTATGTAATTAAATGGCTTAGAAGTAACCTATTAACATTAAATATCAAAAAAACAAATTATATTACCTTTTCTCTTTTGAAGTCCTCTCAACCAGACTCGAGTTTTAAATTAACTGCTCATTCATGTCATAGCACTGTAATGGATAATACTAGCTGTGGCTGCTATAATATTGGAAAAGTTTCATGTGCTAGATATTTGGGTATCCAAATTGACCAACACTTATCTTGGCATAACCAAATTGAGTCTGTTACATCTCGTATCAAAAAATTAATATGGCTCTTTAAATATCTGAGACATATTGCTGATAAAGACCTTCTTATTTATATATATAAGTCCCTAGCCCAATCTATTTTATGTTACTGCTTGCCCGTCTGGGGTGGTGCTCATAAAACTTGTCTTTTAACTTTGGAAAGAGCACAACGCTCCTTACTTAAAATAGCCTTGTTTAAAAATACTAGATTTCCTACAACTCAATTATACGAAAAATCAGATGTCTTGACTGTTAGACAACTTTATATATTAAATAGTATTTTAAGAAAACATAAATCCATAACCCCAGATCCTAATATCATTATAAAACGTAACCCTAAATCGGTCGTTGCTTTTTCCAAGGTTAGAACGACTTTTGCAACAACTCAGTTTTCAAATCAATCGGCGTTTCTTTACAATAAAATAAATAAAATTCTAAACATATATATGATGCCACTATTCAAGTGTAAAAGTACTGTTACGACATGGTTGAAAAATCTGAACTATGATGATACCGAGAACCTGTTGAGACGAGTTAAATAAATAAAATATTGGATAGAGAAAATAAAATAAAATATTGGAAGATTGATTCACAATTAATTCATACTAGTAAATTAAACAATTTAATAAACAATTATCTAAAAACTATCTCTTGCGTATTTACTGACATTGTTGTGGAAATGGTTGTATCTATAACTATATAATATTATATTTATATATGTATATATTTATCCATGTATTCCATATGTAGGTATTTAAGTACTTGTATTAAAATAAAAGTAAGAAAATGTATTTAAAAAAAATATATACTTCCGTAATTACTTACAAAAAAAAAAATATATAAATACAGTTGTGTAGTTATTCTTAGTGAAGAGCGGCTCTCTCCCAATACAGGTTATTGTTTAACTTAAAAGGAGGGAGTCCACCTGTATTTACCAAACCTGTATTTTTGTGAATAAAATATTTGATTTGATTTGATTTGATTTGATCCTGTACCTACATTGACAACGTTAGCGATAATATAGTTTTACAATTTGACGACCTCCTTGGTCGAGTGGCTTGCACACCGGTTTTCATGGTGTCGCCATCTCTGAGGTCCCGGGTTTGATCCCCGGTTGGATCAATTTAGAAATACCTGTTTTTCTATATTGTTTCGGGTCTGGGTGTTTCCTATGTATAATAAGTATGTATTTAAGTATATTAAGTATGTTTATCCGTTGTGTAATTAACCATTTCTCGAGTTTCTTAAGAAAGCTTTTCTTGGGGCTAGATAATTGGTGTGAGTGTGGGAAATATTTATTTATTATTTCTATTTACTTATTTACTGATTATGAATCGCAACTTTAAATTCTTATTGTATGTAATGCATAGGTCTTGGTTAACTGGAATCTTTTCAAAATAAATACTAATACTCTAGACTAGAGTCTCTGTTTTCAATATTATCCCCGGTTCATGCCACACACTGTATATACCTACTTACTTTTAGTTACATTAGGAAAACCTGTAATTGGCCGTAATTTAAGTTTGCAATATATATAATTCCCTGTTTTAAACGGTGTTGGTTTTCTAAATAAAATAAAATAAAAAATATGCTTCAAAATATCAAAACACATTTTTTTTTTTTTTTTTTTTATACTTAGCACGGCAAATGACTCCATACCACCTGATGTTAAGTGGAAATGGAGTCCAGACGCGAAGACAACTGGTGCAGCGTGAAAACAACGCAGCATCAGTCAACCTCACTCTGCCGGCCCACAAGGTGCTTCTTCACGCCTCGTTTGAAGGACCCAATATCAAAGGAAGGAGGAAAAACGTGTGCTGGTAGACTATTCCATCTTTTGGAGGTGCGACAAAGAAACGAGTCACCAAATTTCTTTGTGCGCGATGGGATATGTGTGACAGTAAAGCGATGACTCCGGAGAGCAGCACGTGTACTTCTATGGAGGAAGGGAGAAGGTGGGATAAGGTCAAAGAGTTCTTCAGAGCACTCGCCGTGGTACAAGCGATAGAAAACGCTGAGTGACCTATATCTCTACGCATTTTGCCCGACCTTAGAATTGAACCTAAGAGCCTTCGGATATCGGGCAAACGCTTTCCCACTAAACCACTGAGGCTTCGAATATTTTAGGATTCCACAAATAATCGTTCCTCATACCAGTTAATAATTATAATCATTTCATATTATGTTCATGACTGTAATCATCTGAACGGCTTTGTAATTGAACTTAATGAAGAGATATCTGATAAGTACAAATCTGGAATGCTGCGAAACCTTTTGCTACGCTAATGAAATAAATGTGACTCAATTATAATTAATGCTTTTAATTTAAACTTCTAGGTACTAGCAGAGCCAATTCGAAACGTTCCCCGCCCGATCCTCTAAATTTCACTACGCACTTACAGAATACACTCAACATGCACACCACTATAGTTTAGGCCCAGGACACCGTACTCGTCAAGGGTACGACGAACCGGTTTACACGCGCTCTATACCAGGTACAGACATGTACCTAGGCGTTTCTCTCCACCACCACGACCCGATCAACCCGAGTCCCCGTCTGCGACAACTATCAATATTCAATGTATTTATAAATACTCATTTTTTATTTATGTATAGTTATCGGACAAGAAAATATTTAACGTTGCATTCAACATTGCTCAAATGGAATTCTGGGATCGTAGAACTTGTTTTTTTTCTTTTCAGTTTTTTCTCTTTGCAGTTATTTTTTATGTTAGTCCGGTTTTTATGAGTATATTATTGTTTTTATATAGTTGTTTCAGCAGTCGGGTTTTTTTGTTTTATTTTAATAATTTTGTTTATTTCAAACTTTTTTTTATTAAGTATATTCTGGATTTTTTTATAGCCTATGTCACTCCCACTGTCAAAACAAATCTAACGAGACCTCATATGTTAAAGTCCACCATGCCGTTTACATACATACATACATTCATATATACATACATACATATACATACATACATACACATACACTCGAAAAACATAACCCTCCTTCTGTCGCAGTCGGGTAAAAATCTTAATTTGGTATAATCAATCACACATAGCTACATACTTTGCTATGAGGAGTTGATTAAACATTCTTAATTATGTGTATTTAAAACTTTATGACATTTAATAATTTATTCTTTGTTATAAACTTTGTCCCAGTAGCCAATTTTATTTAAAAATCCTTCTTATAATATTATTTTTCACAATTTCAACCGCAGTAACCATAAATTATCATTTAAAGCATCATGCGGGCGTAGTGAAACACAATTCAAAAGTTTTATCGGATTACGACAGACAAAAGTGTTTCTCTTTTACGTTATCGGGCCGCGAGCGAACATCCAGCAATAAAACTATCTTATCTTATCTCATACGACCCGCCTGATGGAAAGCGTCCACCGCAGCCCATGGACGCGCGTCAGTAAGGGCGGCCACACACGGGCAACTTGAAGCAGTCAGAATGCGACTGCATAGTGAACTACAGTGTTCTGTTTACAAATATACATGTAACCGCGGCAGAAATAAGTAATAATATACTAATTAGAAAAACATATACAATTACGGAGTATTTAAGTGATAAATTTTCGATCGTCATCCAGTCTAATTTAGGGCGGAGTCTTTACCACAATAAAAAAATTTCTATTCTTTATATTCTTCTTTTATATATACGGGTTTATTGGCCTTCATCTCACCTAATGTTAAGGAACGACAAGGCCGAAGGTGGAAATGCACATCACCTGAAATCCGCAATGACTGAGGTATGAGGGACACTGGCTATTTTTATATCTCTAGCTGCCTGAACACAACACGTTATTATTATAATTTACGTATTTACTAAATATATTTAAGTAGTCCAAAATTTACTTAGGTGTTTGGTGTTTTTGATCTGGTAACTCTAGTTGAAACGTTGCAGTGATACTGCTAAGAGCTCTTAGTAAGGCCCATGGTCGCTAGGCTCTCCCTGGAGATACAACCCTCCACCAACCCATGGTACTGCCTCTTGCGGCATACGGACCGAATCTCGAGGGAGCGCGAGGGTACTTTAATAAGCTCTTTCCCTGACTGCGCTTTTCTCTTCGCTCCCTACAAATTTTCTAATTCCGTCCCTTCTGTTGCAAACTCTCCCCCTTCTGGGGCGTGGACACCACAATACGTGAGTTCGCCTCGGGCTGCTCTAAATGCTTTTACCTTGTCCACATTCAAATGTTCGTCGAATAGTGTGCCAGGAGTGCGCGCGTGCCCTGGAGATACACCCTGCTACACATTACTTTAAAGTTTATACTGACACCCCCCACCAACCTCATGGTTATAAAGTTAGGTGTCAGACATCCTACCATCTACGTCAGGTCATAACGCCAGATCAGTACACGCCGGTTACGCATCCTTCATCCGGTACTTTTAAGACTGGTGTCTCGACCTAGTTGCCCCATGGACACGTATAGTCCACTACCTAATATGCAGATAGGTTACCGAAGCTGTAAGCTCGCTCACTTCCGTTGCACTAAGAGCACAACTCGCAGTGTACCACTGCTCGGGTCGTCAATTCTAAAGTCGACTACCAAATTTCCACTTTGGTGGCGGAGTTGTTAGGAGTTGTTACACTCACTTCTCGGTACCCATCCAGACACCTGATCAATTCCAAAGTCCTACGTGGCTGATTCAACCGGAGGCTTTTGCATCTAACAGGCGCCTCTACTAGTTCTCTAGACTAGTGCCGGAGATGTTGGAGTAACTGCTCAATGAAAACCACCGAGCAGCACAACCAACTAAAGGCAACTAACGTGCCCCGCAGGTCTTTTCGCTTCAAGCCCCCTCTGGACCGCTACTAAGACCCGCTTGCTGTGCACGAAATGGAAGCCTGGCCAGACCTCAACCAGGCAGACGAACATTCCCACTTCTTCAGCTACCCACATGCCACCACGAGTCCAACCCATGTCCGGGGCTTGCCGGAGGGGGGCCTAGGATCCGGAACTCCCGTGGTACCCTTGAAAAGACAGCCGGACCCGTAGTTCCAACTGCCATACCCTACCTATCAGGGTCAGTAGATCGGGACATACAGCCCTGGAGACAGCGTGACAACGCTGTACGTATAATGGGAACCTCTGAGTGCAAGCGTCGGGAGCCGAACAGATATACGAGTATGTTCAGGTAGAATGCCAGAAATAGTGAATCAATTCCCTTATCGTTAGACTACTGGCGCTTACCTATTCCAAACACAATCGTAAATTAGCTACCTGGACAGGATAATAGGACTGTTGTTAGATAACTATCTAGTAGTTTTTTTTTTGAGAGAGATTGCTGATTGCCTTGACGGCATTTTCAGCTTCACCGGGCTTGTTTGGTGGTGGCGAGAAACTTAAAGGGTTCCTCAAGCCGTGTGAAACGAATCACCTTCGGAGGTTTTCTAGAGGGAACGGCATTAGTGCGTGTCCCCTTGCTCTACTTGATTTTCCGAAGGGTTCAGATCGGAAAGTAGTTGTAACTAGTGATGCGCAATGTTAACGCTCCCGGTTTGCGATTGCTAAGGTTAAGCAACTTACTTAAAGGCCAATAATCGGATGGGTGACCAAAAATGTAACATCTTGAGCGCCCCCGTGCTTCGGAAGGCACGTAAAGCCGTTGGTCACGGATGCATTAGCAGTCGTCAACAACAACCGCGCGCACTGGGCCTGCGGGGTGGTTTATGGCCCGTTCTTCCTATTCTCCTATCCATAAGGAAAGCTCGTTCCCCAGCAGTGGGAATATAAAATGAGCCGCTGATGCTGATGATACAATGTAATGTAATACAAATTAATACATAAATTGTCTCGGGACTCATTCTCCATATAAACCATACCATACCAACCATATAAACCATACCAACCAAACCATATAATAAACCATACCAATAACCATACCAAATTTGACACTCCTTAGTGCGCGCAATGTTCTGAAAAAGGCGCATGAAGTTTGCGCTACACATATTATTACTCGTAGATAAAATTTATAGGGATTATTTATAATGAACATTGTTTAAAAAAGTTTCTAATCTTTTTGTTTTTTCTTTCTCCAAAACTAAATGTATACGTACTGTGTTACATTTTATGTTATTTTTAAGATGAATACTAGTGGCCGCTCGCGGTTTCACCTGCGTGGTTTGCGTTTTCGTGAGAATATCTGGATAAAAAGTATCCTATGTGTTATTCCCGGTTATAAACTATATGTATGCCGAATTTCATCCAAATCTATTCAGTAGTTTTTACGTGAAAGAGTAACAAACATCCATACTTACAAACGTTCGCGTTTATTTAGGATACTCGTACTATAGATATGAATTTACCTACTGATTCCATTAGTGTCAGTGACTGACGGAAATCCAGGGCATACAAAAGTGAGATTAAAAATGTAGTGTTTGGTAATTCCGCTAACAGCATTTGGCATACTATAACATGCTTGATAAGCAAATGTTATAGGAATTAGCAACATATTTTAATTGCAATGTACAAACATCATCAGCATCAGCTTATTATATGTCCCCACTGCTGGGGCACGAGCCTTCCCTATGGATAGATAGGGAGAACAGGCCATAAAACGCCACGCGGGCCTAGAGCATAAGAATAAACATATGCCTAGAGTGCGGAATGGTAATTTTTAACGACTACTATAATGCGGTCGGGACCAATGGATTTACGTAGTCACCCATCCGATGAAGGGCCTTTAAGAAAGTTGCTTAACCTTAAATTAATGTTCATTAGAAATCCTTAAAGATATAATTTACGAGTAATATGTGAAGCGAAAACTTCTTGCGCCTTTTAAAGAACGCGCGCGCTAAGGGGGTGTTATATTTGGTATGGTTAAAGTTAAGTAAGTTATACAACTTATGTATAACATGTATTACATTACATAACATCATCATTAGCAGCTCTTTTTATGTCCCCACTACTGGGGCACGAGCTTTCCCTATGGATAGGAAGACAGGAAGAACGGGCCATAAACCACCACGCGGGCCCAGTGCGGTGCGGTATTCCGAAGCACGGAGACGCTCGAGATGATAAATTTTTGGTCACCCATCTACCGGATGTGTGTCATCCATCACATGCGATATACACACTTATACACAGATAAGGAATGAACTACATGGCAATAGAAGAGAGCACCACTCAAAACTTGAACTTTGTCGTTCAAGTTTCGTCGCAGTACAAACTATGAGGAATCCGAAGGTTTATTAGGTACTTAAAGTTTAAATTTGTGTCAGTTATTAAGGCTCTTACGCTAAGAACAAAAGTTAACATGGGTCTATATTAACTTTCTCCTTGTTGTTATTTCGTTTCTTTGTTCCTTGTTTTGTTGGGAAATAAAAGCTGCCCGGCTTGGCTGGCTGGGGCACGTAGAGAGAATGGGTGAAGATCAAGCTGCCAGAAGAGCGTATCTTGGTCAACCGTCTGGACGACGCCCAGTTGGTCGTCCAAGATACCGCTGGAAAGATGAAGTTGCCAAAGACCTGAAAGAGCTGGAAGTGCCTGACTGGTCTCATTTGGCACAAAACAGGAAGGAATGGCGCACTCTGATGTCGGAGGCCAAGATCCACTTCGGATCGCTGAGCCGGCGTAGTAAGTATGTAAGTTGTTGTTACTTCCAAAAGCTACAATTAATTAAAGTTAAAAAAAAATGATAAGTAATTAATTAGCTACATTATATAGGAAATATTAATGTTTTTTCCATGTTTTTGCAGTAAGTGAGTGTGCGTGCATGGGTGCTAGCGTGCTTGCGTGTATAGTGCGTAAGTATGTATTTGTAAGTGTGTGCGTGTGTTTGTCAGAAAGAGAGAGAGAGAGAGAGAGAGAGAGAGCGCGCGTGTGATTGCGTGAATAGTCTAAGTACCGTTTTATGAAGCTCATTTTGTTTTGTCAATAATGTTGTGATTACAATGATTTATAAATTGTAACAATAAAAACAAAAAAGTAAACGTTTTGCTGAATTTGTGTTACTGACTACTTTAGAATATAATGTTAATAATAAACGTGTTATTACAATCATGAATGATGAACGAAACAAACGACCTGTGCTTTAATTGTGTACACCAAATTTATAAGGTTTTTTTACTAAAGTGGCACCGACGGCCTCCATGGAGCCTATAAATAAAACCTTCGCTCTGTTCAAAAATGTCTCCGCATTAATTATTAGTGAAAATGCCACAGCAGTCCGACCTTTATCATCAATAATAGAGTCTCTATTTCATTTTTTGGGGACAGTTAACTGAAATTAAATATCTTAGTGAAATGTATTTTTTTCGATTTCGTAATTTGTTTTATCTACACTAATGTTGTAACATTCTACTTATGTTTCCAATACTTGACTTATAATTACTACTGTTATAGCGCAGACAACAAAACACTCAATTTAAGCAATTTCACATGATGGTATAATATCCACATCGATATCGTAAAATCTCATTATAACATCAATAAAACGCGACCAATTAACCAGGCGAGCCTTATGTCAAAATCCTCATACAAGTTGTATAAAATTTTGATATTAGGCTGGCTTTTGAAAACAGTTGGGTTATACGTGAAAACTTCGTCGAAACTACTAAACTTACATACACAAAACTCTTTGGTAAGATCTTGTGCCAATTAAATAAAAAAAGAACAGCGCGCGCTCGCTCCTGATTGGCCCTGCGCGCGCAGCTGCGCTCTCATTGGTTAGATTTTAATGGCGGCAAGTTCACTGTGACAATACACGTACGCGTGAATTTAATGTTTCGCAATGTGTTTTGTTTTTAAAATACAAATTAAAAGTTAAAAATGGACAGCGACGATGATATTTGTACGCCTCCGGATATTCTAGAATTGGAAACAAAAGTAACTCACAATCTTTTGCCAGAAAAATCTAGAAAATTATATGAAAAAGAATATAATAACTTTTTGGCATGGAAGATCGAAAAGAAAACTACATCATTTTCTGAAAATGTCATTCTTGTGTATCTCAAAGACCTCTCCGACAAATTCAAGCCATCTTCTATGTGGGCTAAATATTCTATGCTCAAGTCCACACTGAGTATCTACAACAATATTGATATCACGAAGTATTCAAAAGTCATAGCGTTCCTGAAACGCAGTTCAGAAGGACACAAGGAAAAAAAGTCCTTGACGTTTACATCAGGTCAAATAAAGATGTTCCTGAAAGATTCACCAGATATTTTGTATCTTTTTGAAAAGGTAAGTGTATTTTAGTTCTGTTATTTAATCTACCTAGTACTTACGTACCTCACACGCAAGTTATCTAGACACTCCGTTTAAGCGCTTTGTGTATAAATTAGGTAGTAGGTACCTACACTTTACTACTTCATAAATCATAGTTTTTGCCTTGGCTATGTACCTCAAGCTTATTATATCGTTTATTGTTACAGGTTGCACTAATTTTCGGCATAATGGGGGCATGCCGAAGGCAAGAGCTATACAACATCCAGTTCGATGAAGTCTCTAACATAGACGACAGTACAATCATGGTGAAAGTTTCGAAAACAAAAACGAAAATAGATCGTTCTTTCGTTGTGACGGGCAACTGCTATGCCGTATGTAAAAAATACATAGAACTTCGACCCACCCCCTGTCGAAACCCTGCCTTTTTCTTGAGCTATATAGATCGGGGAAGTGCGTCGATCAAAGAACTGGTATTAATAAATTTGGTGCTCTGGGAAAAACTATCGCAAGTTTTTTGAATCTGCCTAACCCAGCGTTGTACACGGGGCATTGCTTCCGGCGCACCTCGGCGACCCTTCTCATAGATAGCGGTGGTGATTTGACCGCACTGAAACGACACGGGGGGTGGAAGTCTTCTACTGTGGCTGAAAGCTACATTGATGAGTCTTTAATGAATAAAATTCAAGTCTCAAATACGATCTTGAACAGTATAGAAAACAAGACGAATGAAGTAATTATAAATATTCCAACTCCGTCTACGAGCTCTACTGCTTGCCCCGCGACCGCTACAGCTGCTGGATCAATAATTAACATTAACTTTCAAAATTGTACCATCCAAAATTTGAACAATTATTATAAATAAACTATTGTCAGCTTTTACTCTTGTTGTTTGACTAATTGCATTAGTGAAGATAAAGTAGTGTATGCAACTGCATATAACACGGGTATTAAAACACTCGTTACTATTATGAAACTCGCTGAGCTCGTTTCATAAACTCACACTCGTGTTTT
Organism: Eudonia lacustrata; assembly: GCA_947562085.1. Taxonomy (NCBI): domain Eukaryota; kingdom Metazoa; phylum Arthropoda; class Insecta; order Lepidoptera; family Crambidae; genus Eudonia; species Eudonia lacustrata. Next base: position 933,099 of record OX387330.1, read on the forward strand.
AATACCCTTCATTATATGACAGTTGCATATACTACTATTTACAAGTAGGTAAGTATGGAAATGTTTTACAAGTCGTTTTAAAAAATATTTAAAAAAAATTTTTTTAACAAGTTTTTATCATCGGCGTAGATACTTGGACCACAGAGTAGATACACATATATCTGCTCATGTGCTTGGACGCCCAATGTAACCACAGTGCCATAGAACAAATGAATTTCTATTGTGTTTGGTTTAAAAACAACTAGGTCGATAAAAAAAACAAAAAAACAACAACAACAACAACAACAAAAAAAAAAAAAAAAAAACAAACAAAACAACTTTAATTTAATTTAGTGTTAATTATGTTGGTTGTCCTATTAAAAAAATAAAATAAATAAATAAATAAGCAATATTTTTTACAATAAGGTACCTACGCCACTCACCATTTGACGACCTCCTTGGTCGAGTGATTTGTACACCGGTCTTCATGGAGTCTCCATCTCTGAGGTCCCGGGATAAATCCCCGGTCGGGTCAATTTAGAAATTATGGTTTTTATAAATTGTCTCGGGTCTGGGTTTTTTCTATGTATAATAAGTATGTATTTAAGTATTTTAAGTATGTTTATCCGTTGTCTAGTAACCATTTAACGAGTTTCATAACGGAGCTTCTCTTGGGCTAGATAATTGGTGTGGTGTAGAAAAATTATTTATTATTATTATTATTTACATCATACTACCACAAACTGTCATATTTCCTCATTAGACTTTGAACTTTACGTGTATGGCACATGGTTGAACATTTACTGAAGAAATTTGGCAGGCGTCAGGTAGGTACCTGACGTAAATTTTAAACTGGTAATGGTAGATGTCACTGAAACGCTGGGGTGTTAGGCACCTCCAGTTCCAGGAAAAGAGGAATTAAATAAAAGATAAATCTGGAGTAACCAAATATATTACGCTCAGGTGTAACTTACGTCGGTCACTGTAGTGCTCAGTGATGTCGCATCGCAGAGGACTTAGCTTCTAGGGAAGTTTTGTTCGCGTGCGCAGTTCGGCGCCTAGGTCAGCCTAGACCCGGGCCGTAGACTGCGCCCCGGTAGGATCTGGATCTTGCAACCGGGATCCGCCGCGGTAGCTGCCTCCGGAAATGCAGGCGGGTAGGCGCGTGTAGAGCTGTCTCCGGAAATGCAGGCGGGTAGAGTGCGTACCAGAGGTTCCGCTGCCCAGCAGAGGGACCCCAAGTTTAGGGTTTTTTAATATGCACAATAAAAAAAATACAGTAACAAATGTCTAAATATGAGACTGACTGACTGGCCGGAGTGGTGATAGAAAAAACGTAGGTAGGTCATTCATATACCTAAAAATAATGTAGGTCTCAATACACTACCTTGTGGGATGCCGTAGTTTAGTTACTACCTAGTAGTAGCATCATTCATATACCTAAAAATAATGTAGGTCCCAATACACTACCTTGTGGGATGCCGTAGTTTAGTTAGTAGTAGCAGTCCTTTTTTCGTGTTCGGGCAACAAATGCATTACACAAATTTGGTCTTGTAACCATAGTTCACGCGCTGGCCCTCACGGCGTAGTGGAGCGTCCCCCGGGTGGCGGATGGGGGAACGGTCGGTAGCACAGCCTAGCTAGCTACCGGCCAAGTCCGATGGGCTCGCTGACCAAAGTAGGGTGTGGTCCTCCGGCACTTTGGGGTTGTGCGGTGGGTTAACGCCCCGCTCACGTAAAAATACTACAGTTACGAAACCGACACAGATAAGAATAAAACGATCCGATTTCAATGACGACTCACGGCGTGGATTAAAGGACCTCCGATTAGCCTCGTGGAATGTGCGTAGTTTGTATAGACCCGGCGCTGTCTATCAGCTAAACAAAGAGTTGCATAGATATAATGTAGACATTGCAGCACTACAAGAAGTTAGATGGGCAGGGCAAGGCGAATCGAACATAGATAACAGCGCAATACTGTTCTACAGCGGAAAAGATGATGGTAGACACGTTAACGGTACAGGTTTTATGGTCAGGAAGAAGTTATTGGGTAGCGTGATTCGTTTCAGCCCCATTTCTGACAGGCTGTGTGTCTTGAGAATCAAAAGCAGGTTTACCAATGTTTCGATCGTAAATGCATATGCCCCTACTGAATTGGCTGAAGAAGAGGAGAAGGACCGCTTCTATGAAGAGCTTGAGGTGGTATACGATCAGATCCCCAATTACGACATTAAAATTCTAGTAGGGGACTTTAATGCGAAGATAGGACGAGAAGAGGTATTTGCTCCCACCATTGGGAAGCATAGCAAACACGAAACTACAAATGATAATGGCCTTAGGGTTATTAGTTTCGCAACTTCTAAGTCGATGATAGTGAAAAGCACCATGTTTCCCCACAAGGATATCTACAAGGGGACTTGGAAATCTCCAGATGGAATAACAGTCAATCAGATTGACCACGTGTTAATAGATAAGAGACATCACAATACCATAAAAGACATCCGATCTTACCGTGGAGCAGATTGCGATAGTGACCACTACATGTTAGGAATTAAATTTAGAGCTAAAATTAAATTGATTAGTTTACCGAAGAATTTAGACCAGGAACGAATTAATACCGAAAGTTTGAAGGATAAAGAAGTTCAAAAACAGTTTAGATGCGAATTAAAGAATAGATTTCAAGCATTGGAAGCGCAAGCGGATATTGAGGCGTCATGGAACGAAACGAGGAACATAGTGGGAGAGGTTGGGCTGAAAATTTTAGGCAAAAAACAACGAAATAAGAGGAGGAGATGGTGGAACACTCAGTGCGACAAAGACATGCAAGAGAAACAGAAGTACAAAGTCTTAGTTGAACAACACAGTAAATGGGAAGAAAAATACACAGAGACCCAGAGAAAATTCAGGAATACAGTAAGAAGCGCTAAGAGAGAACACCTCGAAAACCACCTAAGACAAGTGGAGAGCCTAATAAAAACTAACATGAGCCGAAGGTTTTACATGGAACTGAGATCAGTAAAGAAGGCATACCAACCAACAGTTCAACTGCTCGAAGATGCTAATGGCGACCTAATATCGGACCCAGATCACCTGAAGAATGAATGGCGACGCTACTTCCGAGACCTACTGAACTGTCCACCTATCGTTAATGAAATAGAAGTTAGAGAATATCACGATGAAGAAGTAGTAGCACCTACGTTTGAGGAGGTGAGAAACGCAGTGCTACGACTTAAAAACAACAAGTGCCCTGGAATCGACGGCATACCGGGGGAATTGTGGAAATATGGCGGAGGACCCACGCAATCGAAACTCTACGAGTTGATAGTCAGAATCTGGGAGGAGGAAAGGCAACCACTTGAATGGAACGTAGGTGTAATATGCCCGATACACAAGAAGGGATCCCGAAAGAAGTGCTCCAACTATAGAGGTATTGCGCTATTACCGACAGCCTATAAAGTTCTTTCATACATTCTCTTGGGCCGCTTGGAACCGTTGGCTGAAAAAATCCTCGGCGACTACCAGTGTGGCTTTCGCAGAAACCGCAGCACTGTTGACCAAATTTTCCTCTTAAAACTACTTATGGAGAAGAAGTGGGAGTATGCTCAAAGCATACATTCATTGTTTGTGGATTTTACGAAGGCCTACGATAGTGTGGATAGAGAATCTCTCTATAACATCCTACGAGTTTTCCATATACCGGATAAACTAATCCGAATGATCAGAGCTGCTACAAACATCAGTAAAATGAGAGTTAGAGTGGGCGGTAGCTTGACGGACGAGTTTGAGGTCGTCACAGGTCTTAAACAAGGAGACGCATTATCACCTGTGCTCTTCAACTTAGTGCTCGAATACGTCGTCCGAAAAGTACTTGAACTCGATGGTGGAGTTGAGTTGATGGGCACTCACAAGGTGATAGGATACGCCGACAATCTGGCGCTGCTAGGGCGACAAGCGGGGGAGGTGAAGCGGATGGCCGAGGTGCTGGAGAATGAAGCAGGGAAGATCGGCCTCAGGATTAATCGGGATAAAACGGAATATCTACACATGAAACGGTACCGAAATATAAGGGAAAGGAGAAAAGACCTAGAAACCAGCAATGCGAAGTACAAAGGTGTCAATAAATTTCGGTACCTAGGGTGTACGGTTACAGATACCAACCAGCGAGAAGACGAGATAGATATCCGTATCCAAAATGCTCTACGATGCACAGCGGCTCTCCATAAGGTGATTACGTCCAGGCTAATTAGCAGAAAAACCAAGATCCGCGTTTACAAAACTGTCATTAGACCGGTCTTGATGTACGGTTGCGAGACCTGGACACTAACACTTAAGGAGGAGGAGAAGCTGCTGGTGGCTGAGAGAAAAATGTTCCGGAAAATCCTGGGGCCGACCAAACGCGAGGACGGGTCCTGGAGACTGAGGAAGAATGCCGAGATAGAGGAGCTCGTGGCCGAGCCGAACATAATGGGCGAGACTAAGTCGGCTAGACTGCGCTGGCTCGGCCTCGTTGAGAGAATGGAATCGGATCGGGCTGCGAAGAGAGCATACCTGGGCCGACCAAACGGGAAGCGCCCGGTGGGACGCCCCAGGTATCGCTGGATAGACCAGGTTGAGAAGGATCTTAGCCACCTCCAACGGCCGGACTGGCGAGAAGTGGTTGAGGACAGAGCAGAGTGGCGAAATCTCGTGTCGGAGGCCAAGATCCACTTCGGGTCCCTGAGCCAGCGCAGTAAGTAAGTAACCATAGTACTATCTATTAATTTGCGCATGTGCTGTGCCATTGCAATCTTTGAAATTTAGTGAAATCGCTCCAATTATTGCGTATTGGCTTAACCACAAAATATGGGTAGGTGTATCTATTCTACAAACCCGGGCTATGCAGCCTTGAACCTAAGATCTCAGAATATCGGGCCAAGCGCTGGCCACACCACCGAGGCGTTTCCACAGAATACATAAATCAATTATGTGGATTTAATGATTCGTAAAATTCAGGCAAACAAAGTATTGGTTGGAACAATAAGAACAATGAAGGCGGTAATGATAGCTCCTTCAGGAGCTGTTGATACATTTAAATTTATACCGTTTACAATTTAATTTGTGAATTGTACTTCATTTTCGAGAACGAAAGTAACTTCAAGAATTGAATTTCTTATTAGCTATTGAGACGGTATGCTTGGTTTTATGTTATTTTTCTTATTTTAATGATATCTGCGCATTTTTAATTAATTAATTTATCAATAAGTATCATGGCTGAGCAGTAAGTCACATTTAGGTAAATTGTATTATTAGTTTTTGTTATTAAAACTAAAATTTGCCATTTTATCTAAACTTTTATTTGGATACCATACCTAAGGTGGAAATGTTTTACTAACTAACAAAATCGTCAATTTTCATCATTGTAATACTAGCCTACTTTCTGAAATGGTTTCTACATTTAACAAATTTGGATCACAATAGTACAGCTAAGCTTATCTCTAAAATGAGATTTCTTCCAGCAGACCATGGTGATAAGAAGGTATGAAAGTAACTAATTACGTAGATGATACACTGCACACAGAACCATTAAGAAAATATAATATTTATATAACACAAAGAGACATTAAACTACATATATGCACAAAAATATGAATAGAATTGTAATTTGTTATAATCTAGTAATACGTGAGCAAAAACTTTGTACTCCTTTTTACGAAAATTGCGCGGTTTATAAAGAGAATGAGTGCAGAATGATAATATTTTATTTAAATTATGCATAAAAAAGCCATTAAATTAAATAAACATTGTTTCATACATTTTTCAAAAATTTCAAAAATGGAAGAGGAGCGGCTGAAATCAATCAATGCCAATCCAAACTCACATTCTATTTTTTTTAACTTTTTAAAATATTGTTTAGTAAACAGATTTTTATAAAAATTACGGTTGAATTTCGACCACTGGGCGGCCATTAGTAACAATAATTAGGTAAGTTAGCACTCGTACCTATATTGTAAGGCGTTAGAGTCAAAAGCCTCCAAACATAACAATATTCTAAACACATCCCGATAATGATGTTCAGTGAACAGATAGGTATACTGTACATTCGAATCACAGATATTTATTTAAAGCAGTCACTCGTCTCAGAATAGAGTCAGCAGATGAAAGGGGAGATAGGATTACGTTATGTAAATTAGGGTGGAGACAATTGGAGGTATATAGGTATATAGGTGTTGTTGAGTCAAGTGCGGATATTTTCGGATCTGGCTTTGAGGCTTTAAGGCGTTTACTTTCATGCTGAGCATTAAGTTCATTTGCAATGAGATGAGGAAATTGTTTAAGATGTTGTTTTTTTAAATTTATTCATGACTATAGATACTAGTCCTTCAGTCGAAAACATAAAATAAGTATACGTTTCTCAAAATTAAACTCTTTAAGGGATGATGATGAATGATAATAAAAATGAGAAGTGAGAAATGATACCCCCCAACCCCTCGAGTATCTCAGTAAAGATGTGGGGCTTTACTAAGTCCTCATGCGGACTTCTTGAGAGAATTTAAAAACTGATGTTGCACTGTTTTGTTTCATTTGCCAACACTCATGCACGCTCACGAACACATTAATGTTCAACATAACACAAAGGACCATGAGTAATAGCGTACCAAACTTGTAGCAAATTGAGATCTAGACCACTAGAAAGGTATCTAAATATTTTAACAAAAAAAACCACCGACTCCAAAAAATTTGACTGATAAAATTGCACTAAAAAGTAAAAAATAAGCGATAGACTTATAAAGACAATAATTTTATTAGGAAAATATATTACAATAATTGTTATTTTTGGAGCCGGTGCCAGTCCGCGTTTGTAGTCAAAATTTCATGCATAAGATTGAATGTACTATTATGATTTTAATACATAGCATGTCGTCAAATGTTTATGTTAAAGTTACCTTGGCTGGCACCGACTCCAAAAATAACAGTAATAATGTACCTAAATATTTTCCTAATAAAATTATTGTCTATACACCTATAAAATAAGTCTAACGCTTATTTTTTACTTTTTAGTGCAATTTTATCAGTCAAATTTTATAAAGTCGGTTTTTTTTTGTTAAATTTTTTGTTTATTTCTCGCTTTTTAGTGATTCGTTTCGATCTATTTATCAAAAGCGAATATGGGTAGACCTACTAAACGCGCTGCTCGTATGAGACAGCGCCGCGCCTACCAAAATGGATAAGGATTCCGCTTTGGACTCCGGCTCGGTCCCCACTGCTGGGGCACAAGCCTTATAGGGAGAACCATAAACCACCACGCGGGCCTAGTGCGGATTGGTGGTTGCTAACCACTGTCAAAGCAGCCAGGACCAACGGCTTTTCGTTCCATCCGAAGCACGGAGGAGCCCGAGATGAATTTTGGTCACACATCCGATGACTGGCTATTGTGAAAGTAATAATAAGAACTATTGTAGCCAATAAGCCAGACATTGTGGTGATAGATCGATTAGCACGCCGCACGATGATTATTATTATTATTATTCGATATCACCATTCCCCATGACGAGAACCTCGTGAAAGCTGAGAAAGTGAAACAAATCAAATATATCGACTTAGCACATGAGGTTGTCGACATGTGGAATGTGGACTCGGCTGTCATCGTGCCGATTGTTGTTACGGCCAACGGCCAAGAGCCTCGATTAACATCTCATGAGGCTCTCGTTAGGCGGCTGGATCAAGGGCCTGATTCAGAAGACAGTTCTCCTCGATACGGCACGCATTATGAGGAGGTTCCTGTCTCTGGAGCCCTAATCACCAGTAGCTTGGACCCTGGTCCTGATGCCGGTGGACCCCTATTTTTTATATTTTTAAATGTTTGTTTTGTTTTTTAGAAAATATTTAAAAATGTAAATTAATATGTAAAAAAATAAATAAAGAGATAATAATAATAATCTTTATTGAATAACTTATTTAACAATATATCCAGAATACTAAACATACTATTATATAATGTCAAAAATTATCTAAAAGGCTTAACCTCCGCATGCAGACCGGACGCGTCAAATACTGCGCTGTGGAGCTCCTTGCGTCACCGAGCTCCTACTTTTCGATAAAAATAATCTGTACGAATAACTGACTGTAAAACTTGCACCTAGTCACCCAGTCAGTGTTCACGGAAGGTCAGCGAGGTGTGACGCAGCGCGGTGTCCGGTAGCCGACCTCGGAACCGCAACACGACACTTTTAGGCTACTCCTCTTTAATGAAGGTCGACAGTGGTCGATCAGTACTCTCACAACAAATTTAAATTCACATTGTGGTGGGACTAACCGCTCGACCCACAGATTGGGATTTTGCATGTAATCTACGATATCTTCTACTGTTTGTAGAGTATCGGAATCGAAACACGTAGGTTAAAAGTAGTATACAAGTACTATGCAAGATTTACCATTAGATAAGTTTAAATATCATGTAAAATCTTCTTTACTTAAGAAAGGTTATTATAAGTCAAAGAATATTTAGATGACAAAACAGCCTGGCTATAATAAAAATCCACATTTTATTGGGATTTATCATTATACTTTAATATCTTAGCGCTGATATGATAGCCTTTATCAGCAGTGTCCTACAGTTTACAAACAATATTTATGTTGCGTTAAACAACTTATTAAGTTCTTATATTACATCTTGCTTGCTTATCATATTTTTATTATTATTATACTCGTATACTTTAACTTTGTTTTTCATAGACAATTTTCAACTTATATTATTACTGCATGACATTGTGAAAATTGAAATTGGTACCTGATGTAATTTTTGCAAACTTAGACATTTTTTTATTTTGTTTTTTTTTTGTGTGTTGTGTCCTTTATTTTGTTTTTTTGTGTGTTTATTTGTGATGGAAAGTGTCCTTTTATAATAGGGCACTTTCCAATATTTTTGACGCTGTAAGCTGGACACTTGCTGAGTTTCTTGCCGGTTCTTCTCAGTACAATATCTCCCGCCCAGAATAGACTTACGAATTGATGGCATAATGACGTTCATAAGAGCTATTTGTAGCCTAAACTGAATAATGATTTTGAATTTTGATTTTTTAGTTTTTTTAGTTTTTTTAGTCGGAATTATTATCATCATCATCAGACAATAGTTCACTGCTGGACATAAGCCTTTCCTCTCTTCTCGTTGGAATGGTTGGACGGTTTATCTATTTATAAATTTATGTACACAAAATCTAATATGTCTACATTGGTATTAACTGGTCAGGAGCTCGAAGAAGCAAGTGTAAGGACACTTGGTCTGCTGTTGCTGGAGTTAGCCAATTTCGCAAAGTCTGGTTATGAGATTGGTGATCATCTCGAGCTCCTTCGTGCTTCGGAAGGAAGAAGAAAGAAGAAGTAAAATGATTTATTGGTCAAGGCACGTAATACCGATGTTCCCGGCTCCATTAGCAGTCGTTAGGAACCACCAATCCGCACTAAAATGACGCGGTGGTGTACCGACGCATCGCTAAACAATTAATCTAACACGGAGCATTAGCAAAAGAAAAAAAAACTGAAAAACTGTTTTTTTCTTTCCAATTTAAACTACAAATAAGTTTAAAAAAATGAACTAGCATATTGAAGTGTTTTTTTTTTTTTTTTTTTTTGGAGAGAGACTTCTGGTTGCCGAGGGGCATTTCCAGCTTCACCGGGCTTGTTTTAGGGGCGGCGAGGTACGTAAAGGGTACCTCAAGCCGTGTTGAAACGAAACACCTTCAGAGGATTTCTAGAGGGGTACGGCATCGCACACGTAAAAGTGCGCGTCCCCGTGCCCTTCCAGAGTCTCCGAAGGGTTCGGATCGGATCGGGGAGCGGAACCACCCGAGGGCGTCTCTAAAGGCACGGACCTCGGCTCGGGTAGACCGGGCCGTGGAGGAGGAGAGGAGGTGTGTGTTAAGACTAATCTACTAAGATATTAATATGGTTAAATCGGTCTGGTTTGCCTGTAAAATGCAAATCTAGGTTTTTAAAGAGGTTACTTTGATATTTTTTTCTCTGTTATAAAAGTTAACAAATCGTGTTTCTGCAACTAGCAAAATGAAGTCAATTAAATGATAAATCATGTCATTAAATATCACTTTCATATGTTTTGTAATTGTTGAGAAAAATCAAGATCCCCGCCACTTAAAATTTCAATGAGTCGCCTTGTGTTTTCATTCATAGGTAAGGCTCGTACCCTGGCAGCGGAGACATACAATGCGCTGTTGATGTTGATTGTCTGAAATTCTTCAAATGCCCACTGCTGAGCAAAGGCCTCTATTAATAAATTGCCGGTTGGTGATCAAAAACCTGGGCTATCCATCCATGCCATGGAAATTGAATCCACTGGCCGCTTCACCACTCTGTTACCGAAGCATCAGTAGACAAAAAAGCTAGCACAGCAAAGCTAAATAAATGTCTATTATTGTTTCAAAAGACACGCAAGTCGTGTGTCGCTGAAATTGAGTAAAGAATTAAATTTAAGACTTTGCCTTTCGTTCAATAATTGAACAAGCGCATCCTAACATAGCTAGACTTGCACTAGTCTAAAGTAGTAGCTGAAGCACTAGATTACGCAGCCTTAGCCTAGATTTCTATCTCTAAATGAAATTTCCCTTTTACCATTCAACCAGTTAATTCATTCAGCGAAGAAACGGTTTTCTTGTTTCGCAATACCACCTAATTGGACTTAATTAACATAAATTAAATTAGCTATAATAGTTTTTATTGTAATTAACGCCTCGATGGCCTAGTGGCAAAGCGTTTGGCACGATTCATAAGTTCTAAGTTCAAAAGTTCAAGTTCATAGGTTCAAAAACAGGTCTGGCAAACTGTGTTTGGGATTTGATGTTTTTGACTTGATTTCAAAGATTGCAATAGCACAGCACAGAGACAAATTAATAGATACTACTATGGTATCAAAATATATGTATATGGTGACAAAATTTGTGTAATGCATTATTTTGTTGCCCGAACACGAAAAATATAGCCCGCGTTTATGATAATTTCAAGGTCATCATTTAATTTTAATAAGGTTAGCTGAAAACTTCACGCGCAGAGAGCAATGGAAAGAGCGATGCTGGGTGTAACTCTTCTAGATCAAAGACGAAACGAGTGTATTATACCACCACGCGAGCCCAGTGCGGATTCGTGATTGTTAACGACTGTTAATGCAGCCGGGACCAACGGCTTTACGTGCTATCCGAAGCACGGAGGAGCTCGAGATGATAAATCTTTATGGTAGCTTTTAGGTCACCAATCCAATGACTAGCCTTTGCGAAAGTTGCTTAACCTTAGCATTCGTAGACCGAGCGCGTTAACCACTGCGCCATCTAGCTTCTTATTTATATATGAGTACAAACTAATAAATATTTCTTATAAACATTTTTTTTTATTTGACGGTTCATTGTGGTTTAAATTGTTAGTTGTCAAAAAATATTATTATATGTCACACATCCATTCCCAACAAAAGAGTTGGGTACATAAATAAAATGCCCAACCCCACAGGGACAGCGGAAGCCATAACTTTAATAGCCACGAATGTATCGGCCGCGCACCGGGCATCTATATCCGAATCGATACATCGGGTCCGACTCGATTGCTTCGTATCGTTACACCGAATATTTTGATAGGCTCGCCTTTTTCCCGATTCTGATTGATTGTTTTGTTTCGTTAAACGACTATTGAATTTCGGAGATTCTTTTATTTTGTTAACGGAAAGCTTTCAGTGGCATAAACCTTATTCGGAATCGACAATGGCAATTGAATAAAAGGATCACATGAGAATTGAACCCTTTCGCCGTCATAGCAACAGTTCTAGATGCTGGCCGCAAAGAATAGCACCAACCCATCTCTTCCCGTGGGTGTCGAGGCGGCTAAAGGTGTTTAAGACCCCGTGCATATCGAACAGCACCCTGGGTCATCCGCGCGCTGGCGGGTAAACCACCACTTGAATTTACAAGGAGGGTTGGTGTCAAGCAGGCGGCCGGCCGTAAATAGTTTGCCAAATCCTTAGCAAAAGCGTAAGAGGAAGAAACAGACATTTTGCGCCGACGACCCCAAGAATTATGGGACAAGGGCTGGAAGAAGAAGAGGAGCTAAAGGCGGTCTTATCGCTTAACCCTTTCAGGCCTGATGGTATGTATATGTCCCGTACCACGTAAGACCGATGGGAATATACATCCCGTCACACTTTGATTCAAGACAGAAGCTTAGTTTTTACTTAGCAATTGGGACTCGTCCCAAACGGTTCTGAACTGTAAAATTAATTACCTACTATCATTCCCGTTATCATTCTAAAATTAAATTTAATCTATATTTACTTAAATTATGCAGATAATTTGAAAAATTAGTTTCAGTCCTGGCACTGCACACCCACGCCGAACCGAAAGGTTTAAAGCAATAAGACCACCTTTGCCCATGCTAGCTTTAAGATTATGTTTACCTGTACCTGTATTTTTTTGTTTTTATTTGTGTGAGCAATTAAGTATTTATCTATCTATCTAGATGCGAGTAGCCGCGGATCATGCTCATCGTTGAGCAATTGGAGAGGCCTATGTCCAGCAGTGGACTGGTATAGGCTGATGATGATGATGAAAGCCACCAAGGAGGAGGTTGAGGTCTGCAATCGCTGAAGTTAAGCAACTGTCGCAAAAGCCGGTCATTGGACGGTTGACCAAAAATTCATCATCTCGAGCTTCTCCGTGCTTCGGAAGGCATGTAAAGGCGTTGGTCCCGGCTACATCTGGGCCCGCGTATAGTGGTTGATTGTTTGTTACCCTAGTGGTGTTGTATGGCAACCCACATGTGACACGAGAATTTTATATTTATAGATATTATATTATATATATATTATATTATATTATTGACAAAAGGTTTTGTTTTACATAAGAACAATTTATGAACCCTATAAACACTTTATGTATTTTTTTGTAACTTGTTATTTTTGTCTTTTGTAATCTGTATGTAAATTTGTAATGGAAAGTGTCCTCCTATGATAGATCATATGAAAAATCTCCAATATTCAACGCTGTAAAAGTAAGGGGAAAAATGCCCTTGCTCAGTTTCTGCCAGTTCTTCTCGGTACAAGGTCAGTATTTATTGTACTATCTTAATTATTGTAATCATAACTGAATACAACAATTGGATTGTTAGCCTCTTTGTTAATTTAAGAGTAATAAAAATACCAAAGTCAAAGTATTAGTTACAGTTAACTCAATAGAGCATAAACTCAAGTTACCCATCAATCAATATTGTTTGCTAAATAGTTTTCGAAGCTTTGTATGACAAATGTCGAATTATCTACCATTCGACTATGTCGACCGGTTTTGTGCTGCTCGCATCCAGCGGCTTCCCGCGACCTTCACCAGATCGTCGGTCCACCTTGTTGGAGGCCTGCCCACACTGCGCTTTCCGGTACGCGGTCGCCACTCCAGGACTATCCCGCCCCAGCGGCCAGCGTTGTGGAGATCCTTGGGGGAGACCTTTGTCCAGCAGTGGACGTCTTTTGGCTGAGATGATGATGATGATGATGAACTATGTCGACCAAAACGAGGCTTTGAAGCAGTGCCTTCTGGTAATAAATGAGGTACGTGTCGTTTCCCCTTGTCCTTTATCAGTAGCCAGGTACCGAAATGGAAAGAACCACTAAGATAAGGGATAGTTATCGTTTGGGAGATAACGTACAGACGCCAGCACATCAACCTATCCAAAACTGTCAAATTTCTTCAATACATTTTCAGCCATATGCCGTAGTCATAAAGTTTAAAGTTTATTAAGGAAATTTGACAGTTTGTGGTAGGTTGATGTGCAGGCGTGTGTACGTAGTGACAAAAATTATTGAGAAAGGGGAGGGAGGGAGTTGCTCAGATGGTTTGGTCATGTAGATAGAATGAGTGGGGAGAGATTGACCATATATGATGTGAATGGGGATATCCGACGGGGGCGACCTAAGCGGATGTTTCTGGACCAAATCGAGGACATTATATAACTATGAGAAAATTAATGAGATTATAGTAGAGCGAAAGAAGTTCTTTTTTATACATTGCACGGCAAATGACCCACTCCACCTGATGTTACCTAAGTGTAATTGGAGTCCAGACGCAAAGCCAACTGCAGTGTGTAGTGTGAAAACAACGCAGCGTCACCCACCCTCACCATGACGGCCACAAGCAAGGCCTTCAAAGAATTGTAGCAAGTGGCAAAAAGTGAATTCTGCCTACCTCTAATTCCCATTAGAACAAGTTTGTATGAATGTATGTAAAAACTTCTAGTAGGTACCGTGTAATGTGGAACTCCTTCACTCCTCCTGTGGGGAGGCTATAACATAATAAATAAAATTCCACACTTTACAAAAAAATGTTATTTTATACAAAAAATGGTATTTTATTGAAATTTAATTTAATTAAACAGTATCTACAACTGTGGATTAACAATTTTATTGAGTAAGCTATGTGAAAATAAAACTAGTAATAAGACAATAAGGGTACTAGGAGTACTGAGCTCAGTTTGGTCGACAAAAGTAACAATTAAGTACTTGATAAAAAAACAATAATAAAAGAAGGGGTAAATAAATTGGGTTGGTTAGTAGGTAAGAAATCTGCAATGTATACAGAACAAACAATAATAAAATAAGGGCTAAATAAAAAGGGTTGGTTAGTAAGTAAGATATCTGTAATGTATACAGAACAAACAATAATAAAATAAGGGGCAAATAAAAAGGGATGGTAAGAAGGTAAGATATCTGTAATGTATACAGAACCTGAACTTGTGGTACTGTTTCCAATCCAAGCTATGAGGCCAAGCAATTACCCGTAATAACCAAACATAATATAATATATTCACAACGATGCATTTAATTTAGGTTCCGATGGAAATCTTCGAAGTCGTCTCAGTCGAATGGGAAAGCTGAATCAATTTTGCTATTCCAATACGATCTCGATTTATTTCTGGTCGACCGATGAGACCGGTCTCCCAATTTTATTTATTGTAATAATGTTATCTGACCTGCGTCTTAGACATTTATGTCGACGACATTGTTTCTGCACTACAATAAATTGTGACAAATGACTACACAATATCGTAAACTATTTATTGGTTTTTATTATTTTGAATTTTTGCATTCACGATGCTGTAATAGTTACAAGATAAAATTAAAAGATTCCCGTTTGAGCTGCCTAAGATTCCCATTTGAGAATGCGCACAACAGCTCTGTACGGTTTGTACGTCTCGAGAAGATTGGTAAGATAAATTAAAGTCACTGGTAAGAAAGGTATAAACTGTATTGACAAATATCAAAGAAACTAGAATGGTAAAATGGTAATGATTGATGGTAGGAGCACGCGCGATTTAAGGTGATCGGTCGTGTGCTTGGTAGCAACTGCTGGTGACGACGACGTCTCAGTAAAATAACTAAAATTAAAGATATTTAAGTTAACCTAATCACTAATTATAAAGTGCTGACGCGTCTCAGATTACCCAATGTACGTAAACCGTACAAGCTCCATGACCTCATTCCACCATCTCCATTCTTCCATCGGACCACAAGACGTCGCGAGGTTCTCCACCGCTCTGTCGTAGATATTCCACATTGCCGAACTAAGCGATTTGCATCATACTTTCTTGACCAGACGGCGACGCTGTGCAATGCTCTTCCGGCGACTGTGTTTCCTGACATATATGACATGGGTTTATTCGGTCCATCTTAGACCACATCTAGTGATCCATCCAGTGAGATAATGGACAAGCGCAAACCCATTTTAATTAAAAAAAATAGATGGGATTTTAGCTGAAATACAGCTGTATTTTAACTTAAATCCCATCCCTTACTGATGGTTCCCTAAAAGGTTCAGCCGATCGATATTCACCCGTTCGTGTGGGTTTAAGCAAATTGGTTTGAACTCTAGTTTCCGTAGTTCATGATAACAGTAGGCATGGAAATAAATCGTTAGTAATGGCCGAACTATTAATAGATACATACACGTGGATTATTTACAAACGAAAATGTTTAAAATGTCAATGAAATTTTTTTTTATATTAAGAACATTACATTACGTAACTTAACTTGATTTTTTTTTTTATATATTACATTACATTACGTAACTTAACTGAAAAAAAACAGAGAAAAACAATTAGAAAATTATAAACTAAAGACCTACAAAAACACAAATGTTGAAAAAATTTCCACGAGCAGGGTTTGAACCTGCACCCTTCTGACATACCGGGTCATGATCGGATGTTAATGACGGTAGTTGTTAACATTGAATGGGCGCCTTTGGCTTTCAAAGTAAAAAGTAAATAGTGTTGAATAATTTCGGCGGGCTGGTTAGAACCACGATAGCTCAATTGGAAGAGCACCTGACCCGGTATGTCAGAAGGGTGCAGGTTCAAACCCTGCTCGTGGAAATTTTTTCAACATTTGTGTTTTTGTAATTTGTTCGCAACAAAATTTGCGTTAAAAATTATATAAACATTTATAAATAGCTTGCCTACTTCTTAACTGATCTTTAGTATTTGTAAAAATATTATGATCGGATGTTAATGACGGTAGTTGTTAACATTGAATGGGCGCCTTTGGCTTTCAAAGTAAAAAGTAAATAGTGTTGAATAATTTCGGCGGGCTGGTTAGAACCACGATAGCTCAATTGGAAGAGCACCTGACCCGGTATGTCAGAAGGGTGCAGGTTCAAACCCTGCTCGTGGAAATTTTTTCAACATTTGTGTTTTTGTAATTTGTTCGCAACAAAATTTGCGTTAAAAATTATATAAACATTTATAAATAGCTTGCCTACTTCTTAACTGATCTTTAGTATTTGTAAAAATATTATGATCGGATGTTAATGACGGTAGTTGTTAACATTGAATGGGCGCCTTTGGCTTTCAAAGTAAAAAGTAAATAGTGTTGAATAATTTCGGCGGGCTGGTTAGAACCACGATAGCTCAATTGGAAGAGCACCTGACCCGGTATGTCAGAAGGGTGCAGGTTCAAACCCTGCTCGTGGAAATTTTTTCAACATTTGTGTTTTTGTAATTTGTTCGCAACAAAATTTGCGTTAAAAATTATATAAACATTTATAAAGACCTACAAATAAAAGATGTCCTCCAACTGTGGGCTCATGGGAACGGTCCCAAGAATGCTGGCAACATTGCCCCTTTGGATTGCCAAACTAATACGCTGGCAGAGGTAGCTGCCACCTGCTTGTCACCGGAGGCCTTGATAAGGCGAGCACTTCTCTCTTTTTCTCTTTTTTTTAATAGTTACCGGTAAACACTTCGCCTTCATCTTAATTGATGTTAAGTGATGATTCCACCTTGGAAGCGCACTTCACCCGGAATCCTCAACTATACTGATTTTACAAGTTAAGTAACATTGTCGAACCGCCTCTGTAATCTAGTGGTTACGACCACCGGTGTAGACCCAGAGGTCCCGGCTTCGATTCCCAGTGGGGGGTACATGTTTGTGTACTCGGTTTGGTTGGTGGTAGGGCTTGTTTGTCCGCTTGGTTAGCTACCACTATCTTATCCTTAATATGTCGCCACAACATCAATGTTTGTAGCATTGTTGTGTTCCGGCAACCAGAGATAAGATAGCCAGTGCCTCAGTAGTTGAGGATTCCGGGTGAAGTGCGCTCCACCTTTGCCCTTATCATCACTTAACATTAGGTTAATGGAGACCAAGTGCTTAACAAAGAAATGGCTGGGCCCAACCATGGTGCAGTAAGGTTTATAAGGTTACTACAGTTGATGATGATGATCCTTGTACCGGCAGCGCCCAAGTTATTTTAACTTAAGCGACCGTTGCTAGTTTTCTCCTTAATTGTATCCACCCAGACTGAATCACTAAGTTGCTTGAACTTTCATGGCCACTAACACAGTAATTTCAAGATGCTCTTAGCATGAATTTGAATGATTAAGTGGCATGGCTCAGCAGCGTTGAAACCATGTGAACTGTATCGTAGAATTTTTAAACCGGTTTTGTGTTTTAGTTGGTAAGTAGATAGCCTATGTATTGTCTTCAATCAAGTCACTAACTGATAGGTATGTAATTGTAATGAACGGTAAAAATTACATTTTCTGTTCTGAATGGAGTTCTGGGATAGAGACCGCAACTGGGAAAACGCAGTTTGAGACGCCCTCTGATCTGATAGAGCGACGATCAGCGAAAAGCGGATAGCAGAAATTTTTTGAGTGCCGAAGATTGCGTGCCTACGGAAAGGCCTATGTACATCAGTGGACTGCGATAAGTTAATAGTAAAACTCATTTTTCATACTTTTTCAGTCAGTTCACTAAATATGTTATACCAACCAGGCTCTTGAAACTCTTCACTCCTCGCTCCTCATAAGGAACTACTTACTCTCGTTTATCTTACGCCTTATTTTATTCTGCACTCTTCAGAAGATCCATGGTCACAGCGAGATTTAGTAGATAATTATTTTAATAAAAGTTTTGCACTTTTGATTTTAAATGGGTTCGTCGCGTTTCACGTTGGCTGTGGGATCTATAATAATAATAATAATAAATCATTTAATTCAGGCAACACACAATGCACAAGATGGTAAAAAACACAAAGGGGCCCATATAATAAATACCTTACAGACTAACATACATACAATATAAAACATTTTTTTTTTAATTAAAAACTATGCTACACGTATAGACGGCGACGTGCGACGCAGCGTGGTGTCCGGTAGCCGGCCTCGGAACCTCCGGAATATGACACCTTTCGGCCAATAGTCCTCTTTCATGAAGGTCGACAGATGGTCGGTCGGTACTCTCACCACAAATGAATTAAAATTCACATTGTGGCGGGACTCCAACCGCTCGACCCTCAGAGTGACGTTGGACTTCACTCGCATGTACTCTACGAGTTCTTCCGCCTTCGTAGAGTAATGAAGTCGGGACATGTACAGCAGCGTCGTCGGTATCGCTGGACGCAGCAGGTGTCTCGGCCCCGTCGGTGCAGTGCCACACAGGTTGCGAGTGGCTGGCTTCTTCTTCTTCTTCTCCACCTTAATGAAGCCCTCCTCATCGCAACGGTCGTGCCGTGGTACCAGAAGCTGAGCTCCGAGGACAGGGTCACGGCGATTCTTCTTTTCCCCTGTAATTGATCGCCGCTCAGGTTGCGAAGCGGCGGCAGCAGCGTAAGCACGCCGAGGGGTCGACGTGTTTGGTGACGTCTCCGCCGGAACGGAGGGGCGGGCGGCGGGGCGCGGTGCAGCGCACGCGGTGACGGCGGCCGGTGACACATCCATATGCGCCGACTCAAAACTGCCGATGGATGCATTTTGCGCCCCGCGACGTGCATTCACATTAGCGGCATCGGGTCACCTACCTACCTACCTATGTGATGTTTGGAGCAGGGTTTAATAATCTGTATGATTAGATCTGGTGAAATGCATCTTCTTGATGTTAACATAACTATAATCGTCATCATTAGCCCAAATACGTCCACTGCTGGACAAAAGCCTTCCATAAGGATCTCCACAACAAACGGTTTTGTGCTGCTCGCATCAAGCGGCTACCGCGACCTTCACTAGATCATTACCTTGTTGGAGGTCTGCATACACTTAAGAACTGAAGAAGGAAGACTGGTGTCCTACGAGTGATGTGCATACCTTATCCTATTTATTATCTCTTCAAATTTCCAATTTATACCCTCATAGACTCCCCTTTACAGCAAAATTGGCTTCGCGAGGAGAAATTAATGAATATAATTTGGTAGAATGTAGCATGCCACCGTTCCTCAGGCCGAAATCACTTAGCGGAGGCCTCCCATACATATATGCATGGAAGCATTTGCAATTCTAATGTCCCAGGGTTAGTTCTTGGAGTCAATTTGTTACACCATTTTTAGCCTTTTGAGTGGTTCACTTGTTATACGAGTATGTTAGGAAGATTTGATCAACAAAGTCTTAATTATTTTGGGGTTGATAAAATTTTACCACAGTTTTTATTTTGAAAGCTTGAATGTAATAAATAGAACTTCTTTATTGTGTGTGTACCAATGATATTACATTAAAAAATATCATTGGTGTATACACACATTTTATAAAATAGTCTACGCAACAGTCATTTAATATTACTATTTGTCGCTATTTATCTAAATACATCATTATGTACTCAAACTGTACTCAAACTACTTAATCTATAGTAAGTTGATGTTCTATCAATATTAAGAGCGTTTACGCAGCACACTAGCGCCACTAATGAAAAACAAAACATATCTAGTAAGTAGAGATAGAAAATCAAATTATGCTCAACAAACTATTTGAATGAAGTAATTTAGCATTTTTACGTCACCTAATGAACACCTCACATGTTATGGTTTAGTTAAATAAGACTTCGGCCACTTTTAACTATAACGCCATATTTAACTAAACCATAACATGACAGGTGTTCATTAGGTGACGTAAAAATGCTAAATTACTTCATTGAGATAGTTTGTTGAACATAATTTGATTTTCTATCTCTAATTACTAGATATGTTTTTTTTTTCATTGGCGGCGCTAGTGTGCGGCGTAAACGCTCTTTAGTTAAATTAAATTTAGTGATTTTTAAGGACCACAACTTTAAAGGATTTTTTGAATTTTTTCTACATTTCTTTGGGATGGACAGCTATAATTATATAAGCTATACTTCTGGGTTTTTCCACTTTTTCCACATGATAATTTTACGAATAGGCACCAAATAATTAACTATTTTTGCTTTCATACTTGTAAATAAAAGTGATTAGATTTACCGTTATATCATCTAACTGAAGCACCTGTCAACCATTATAATACGATATGGCGGAAATAGACTAAAAAGGTTGCGCACAAAAGGGTATTCGTCCTACCAAAGAGTTTAAGCTACCTACGCATTGTCACAGGCACGCACGAAAATCTATTGAGTGATTCCCTATGGAGTTATAAAAAGGTACAAACTTTTACACACTCCAATACATCAAACGATATTAAAAACCTTTTAAGAGCTATTAGGTATGGCGCGATGTTATTAGAATTCTGGAAAAATGTACAGACAATAAAATTCAACTAAAATGTTGTGTATGACATTCGTAAATGTTAAGGTGTTACAATAATGGATGAAGTGAGGAATGAGTACCTCAATAAAAAAGCAGTCAACAACAATTCCCAAGTCGGGCAAAGTGCGCTTCCGATTTTTCGATGCATAGCCCGGGTTTATGATCACCAACCCGCATTTGGCAAGCGTGGTGATTAAGCCATTACCCATCAATTGTAATGATGACTTGATTTTTTAATAAATGAATTAATTAATTAACTTTCCTACACTCACACCAATTATCTAGCCCAAGAGAAGCTTCGTTATGAAACTCGTTAAATGGTTACTAGACAACGGATAAACATACTTAAAATACTTAAATACATACTTATTATACATAGAAAACACCCAGACCCGAGACAATTTAGAAAAATAATATTTTCTTAATTGACCCGACTGGGGATCGAACCCGGGACCTCAGAGATGGCGACACCATGAAAACCGGTGTACAAACCACTCGACCAAGGAGGTCGTCCAATATATAAGGTAATGATATAGGCCTTTAGGATAGTTAAAGGCTATTTACAAGCACATCGACATATTCCATGAAGGGATTGTGCGGTTCCCTAGTTGTCTAAAGCAAACTACCTTATTTAGTTTATTTTAGTTTTAGTTTAGTTACTTATTTTGTTGTTTTTTTTGTGTGTTGTGTTTGTCCTTTATTTATTTTTTTGTCCTGCTATGATAGGGCATTTTTTCAATATTTTTTTGACACTGTAAGGGAGAAAAGAGCTGGACACTTGCTGAGTTTCTTGCCGGTTCTTCTCAGTACAAGATCTCCCGCCCAGAGTAGACTGACGAACCGATGGCATAGCGACATTCACAAGAGCTACTTGTAGCCTAAACTGAATAAATAATTTTGAATTTGAATTTGAATTTGTGTGTAAAAGTTAAGTATTAGGGTAAGGGGGTCTTGGGTATACTGTGTTTTTGGTTAAAGGCAAATAAAGTTATTGATGTGTAACATCTTTCCTCTCGCTTTCTTGCAATTTGTGATAGTGATTTCGTGAAATGGCACGGAAGTGTGAAACAGGAAGCCGGGGTAAGCGCGCAAGCGCGCGCCATTTTGTAAATTCTGTTATAGATATTATGAACATGACACAGTATTATTATAGTATGTGACATATTGTGTCATTTGACTATCAAAGGTCATTTTGGTATGTCAAATGTCTTCTATAGGGGAAATCAGAGGAATGAGTATTTACTGCATTTTCTATAGGACTTGTAAAAAAATATACTTCATTGTTAATTCTTTAATCTATTTTCTATTGTAATATTGATTTCAACCCTTTCGTGTGTAATAGGTTTTATCATTATTTATTTCATAGTTATAAAATAATTTTTAACAAAAAAAAACAGACTTCAAAAAACAGGAAACTTAAAAAAGTAAAAACAGCTCTAAAAAGCAAGAAATAATATTATTAATTACCTAGATACGCATGTCAGTTTTAAAAAATGTCTGTTGAAGTCCTAATGACAGTCACAACCCATCTAGGTGTAAAGTCCTCATCAATACAAATTAATCAAGCCCAAACACCATGTAATTACTGTAAATCGTTGAGGAGTTCCCTCGACTATCTTTCAGCTCTATCATCAGATCGACTCCAGACCTTCATTAAGTAGTAGTGCTTTAAAATACTTAATAAAAACATTAACAAACGCACTAGCCGCCACCACGATTTTCGAAGGTTCCCCTCGATTTGTCTAGGATGCCATTATCAGATCCTGGTTTCCTTATCAAGGTACATCTCTTGGGATACCTCCTTTCCAACTAAAAAAGATTTTTCAAAATCGATTTATCAACGACGAAGTTATCCGCGAACTCACTTTAAAAAAAATATATACGAGTCGAATTGAGAAACCTTTTCCTTTTTTGAAGTCAGCTAAAAATGGCGTAATACCTGACCCATTTTTTTCACAATATATTTTTAAAATTGCTTATTACTAAGGTGAGATGCCAAATGTTACACATCATATGCGACTACTGTAAGCCTCGCTCGTTTTTTATTATTATTATTATTATTTTTACGATTAAAGGAAAAAATGTCGTCCACTGGGTCCTGTTTATTACTGGTACCACTACCTATAATGTGCTATTACTTCAAAGTCATGTCAGAAAGTCTGAAAGAAAACTGTCTTGGTACGTGAACGTGTAATGACAATATGATCAGCTTGTGCCGAGAATCGTTATCAGCATGGAGGGACGAGAAGTTCAAATTTTTTCACTTTGGGTTTTTTAACAAAAGTTTTGTCCATGCAAACGGCCACGAGACCTATGAAATTGCCGTTTTGTATAAAGATTTTTTACAAGTTTTTATTTTTCATACTAACGTTTCTTTAATTTTCTTAGCATCTATTTTATGTTAACACTATAAAAATAATAGAGTAGTGTGTTTGTTTCACTAGCTAAATATAGCAGACACTAAAAAGAAAAAAAATCAAGACCCTTCAAAGCTACAATAAAACAAAAGGTCGATTCCGCAAACAAAAAAAGAAGTCAATTTAAAAAAAAAATTGGGCGATACAGACACAAAATTAATAATCATTGTTATTACTGAAGCCTAAGTAACATAGTCCTAATTAAAGGTGTATAATAATATTAACAACCGGTATTGACTTTTAGAAGTAACACACCAGTTATTAAGTGAGAAAAAAACTCCAATTTTATAGGTAAAGACCTATTATAATAAATTAAATCCTAAATTCGGTTAATCCATCGGGTCATACTCCAAAACGTGTTCCGAAAGTTTACTAATACCTGCCAGCAACGCTTCGGTGTCCAATTAAGCGACACTTTGTTTCACATAGTACCCATAGATAATAGAAATTGTTTATTCAATGCCATTTACAATAATTGTTCAAAGTAATGCTTAATCACTTAAAAAAAATATTTTTTAAATAAATGAAAATGAAATGACATTGCTTACACACCACGGCTGGTCTTCCGAAAACGCCAGACATCAGAGAAGCACTGTTATGATATACTACTCCTCCTCCTAGCCGATTTCGGCTATGGCGACCGTCTTACATTCCGCTGTTGTTGGCGTTCGTGCGCCCTTAGATGGCTTATATAGCCTACTTTCTTTAAGAAGGTGCGCGCGCATAGAGAGCAGGTTAAGACACCATTCTCAAAGTTATAACTGACACCCGCCGGTGGTCGAGCCTTCAGTTCATCGCGCTTGGCATCTAACTCAGAGCGCCGCAATGACTCAAAATCAAAAACCTTGTCTCTGACTAGGGATCTCCACTCCGGGCGCTTTGATGCCAGGCGTTCCCAACGGGGGGATCAATGTCACATTGCCTCATATGGCGTTTAAGCACATCCTTATATCGGAGAAGCTGCCCACCAAGCTTGCGCTTGCCCTCCTTGAGCTCTGAATAGAAAATGCGCTTTGCCACTCTCTCCTCCGCCATTCGCGACACGTGACCGCACCACCGAAGCTGTCGCCGCATAAGGTAGGCTTCAATGCCACCAACATTAGCTCTTCGCAGCACTTCAGTGTTTCGAACACGATCGTGCCATTTGATTCCCAATATTTTCCTAAGACATCTCAGGTGGAAGCGGTCCAGCGCACGAATGTGCCGGCGATACACAGTCCACGTTTCAGCCGAGTAGAGAACATTAGGCAACACAATCGCCCTATAAATAGATATTTTAGTAGCCAATTTTAAATCATGCGAGCTGAAGACCCTTGCATCTAATTTGCCGAAAGTTGCGGCAGCTGCTCCAATACGGCTATTAATTTCAACATCAAGGTCACACTTAGATGTGATAGTGCTCCCCAAATAGCGAAACTTATCAACCTGCTTCAGTACATCCTCACCGAGTTTGATGTTTAGTGACTGCTGACCATTAGTGTCTGAGGACATTACTTCCGTCTTCTTCACATTAATTTTAAGGCCGAATTTACGACAAGCCTCGTAAAGAGCGGACATTTGCTGTTGCAGGCCGCCAGGGGACTCAGCCAGAAAACAAAGATCGTCTGCATACATGATTTCTGATATCATCGTGTAAGATACTTTTGTGCGGGCCTTGAATCTCGCCAAGGAAAAAAAACCGCCATCAGTGCGGAAACGTATACGGATTCCCTCTTCCACTGTTTCCAAGACCTCCCGGATTACAACTGCGAAATATAATGCGAACAAAGTAGGCGCCAAGACGCACCCCTGCTTCACCCCACACGTAACAGGGAAGAAATCTGATTGCTCGCCATTAACTGCGACGCAGCACTGCATGTCGTCGTGCAGGAGTCTCAAAAGCCTCACAAACTTTTCAGTGCATCCGAGTTTACTCATTGTCATCCACAAGGCTTCACGGGGCACGCTGTCAAAAGCCTTCTCAAGGTCAACGAAGCAAAGATATAGCTGACGACCCTGTTCTCTACTTTTTTCCTGAAGTTGACTTACCGAGAAAATGGCCTCGCATGTGCCTCGATCAGGTTGGAAGCCAAACTGTGTTTCCGGCAACAGTTTTTCCGATATTTCCGTAAGGCGGTTCAAGAGAATTCTGGCAAAGATTTTTCCAGGGACCGATAAAAGGGAAATACCGCGGTAGGAACCGCAATCAGAACGGTCGCCTTTGTTTTTATAAAGGGCCCTGATGCGTGACACTTTAAAAGTGCGAGGGACTTGTTCTTCTTCCCACATTCGAACAAAAAGCTCCCATATCCATGAGTGCAGCTCCTCACCGCCGCACTTAAGCAGTTCACTCGGTATAGAGACTACGCCAACGGCACGCTTGTTTGGCTGTTGCTTGATGGCACGAACAACTTCATCACGTGCCAGCGGCTTGTCCAGCTCGATGGCAATCGGAAGTTGAGGAATCGAAAGGACGTGCTGCAGATTTGCTGAGCGATCAACATTGAGCAAGGCGTTAAAATGTTCTGACCAGCGGCTCAGGACGTCTTTCCTACTTTTCAAAAGTACCTCACCATTAGCTGATCTCAGAGGTACTGCCACAGGGTTAGACCTTCCAATTAGTTTTCGAACCTCAACGTAAAACTCACCAAGCTGGTTTGTGTCAGCAAGCCATTAAAAGCGACGTGCTTTGTCCTGCCACCACTTGTCTTTAGTTTCCCGAGCAAGTCTCCGCAGCTCCAGATCACTCTTTTTAATATAATCTGCCTTATTACCGCTATGGTGCCGGAGAAGACGACGGTGTTTATTGATAGCTTTCATAAGAGCCCCATCATTCTCATCAAACCAGTCTGCATTCACTCGGAGTTTTGGACCCAATACAGATGTGGCCGAGTTCAGAATGTGAGAAGACAGAAACTCCCAGCCTGCATCAATATCACCTGTCGTGGGCGGCACCGCACTTACTAATGTTTCAGTGTAGTCCTTCCTGACATCCAGGCGTTGAAGCCTATCTACGTTTAAACATGTAGGCCTCATTCTTCCAGATCTATGGGGTCGACGAAGGCAGAGACGCAACTTAGTGATTACAAGCCGGTGGTCGGTCCAGCAGTGTGCCCCGCGCATCACGCGAGTGATTTGGACTTGGGAAATATCTTTGCGTCTGACAATCGCATAGCCTATCAGATGCCAGTGTTTGGATCTTGGGTGCATCCACGTCGTCTTGTACTTAGCAGGAAGTCTAAACATCGTGTTTGTAATCGCTAGGTCAAACTGTGCACATATGCTGAGCAGCAGTTGACCGTTGCTGTTCATATTACCGACTCCGTGTCTACCTAGAACTCTAGGCCAGGCTTCATAATCTCTCCCAACTCTGGCATTGAAGTCCCCCAGTAACAGAATCTGCTCTTTGGGACGCATGGCCTCGATGCATTGTGTCAATTCCTCATAAAACTTATCCTTGACGTCATCAGACTTGTCCAGCGTTGGAGCATAGACACTGATGACATTAAGGTAGTTGTCATTTTCCAGGTGGAGACGCAGTGTGGTAACGCGGTCTGATACATGTACCGGACACTCTTGGAGACGCTTTACTAATTGGTTTTTAATTGCGAATCCTACACCCGACCGTCTTGGTTCTGAGGTTGGAAATGAAATGAAATGAAAATGAAATGAAATATATTTAATTTGCGCTTGAGAAAGGTAAATTTTTGGTCTTATTCTAGTTTTCTTCTCTTTCTCAGCTGACAATGTAGCATGCAAATAATTTTAAATAACAATTACTAAATATTCTAATTAATTACATACATATAAAAATACAAAATTAACACTTCAAATTGTCAAAAACCAATTAAATAACATTTTAATAAAAATACAAAATTAATTACTAGAAATTGTCCCTATTCAAAAATATGTCAAAAATATGTCAAATCAATATTATAATGTCAAAAATATGTCAAATCAATATTATAACATTAAATCTATGTATTATAACCACAGCGCAGCGGCCTAACTTATAATCTGTGGAGCTTATAAACTTCACTTTTCTATGGTAGTCCATGCCATAGAGGAAAAAAGAAAAGTTTGTGAAAAGTTATGTCAAAAGTTACTAAAATATTTGAAATTCAATGAAAATAATATACAGAAATAAAATAATAATAAAAGTCAAATGATTTATCAAGTTTGGTCAAGGTGAATAGTATTTTACAGACATCAAAAGAAATTAATATGTCGTTAACTTATAAGAAAAATAAAACTAAAATATTTGCTTGCACACATCTAGGTACACATCTTACATTTATTAAGTGTATGTGTAAGAAAATCTTTCACTGAATAAAATAGGTGTGCCATAAGCCATTTATGTAACTCTGCTAGAAATTGTTTTACAATAAGTTTTCTAATTGTTTCAGGCAATTTATTAAAAATACTTATGCACATCCAGAAACAATTCTTTTGCATACAAGTGCTTTTTGGAACAAAGGCCGACATCAACCTTTTTCCATTTCTAGTGTTTCGGGGATACATATCTTGCGCTGTTTCAAAATAATGATGGCTAAGTTTGACAAATTTGGCTATTTCAAAAATGTATAGATATGGCAGAGGTAAGACTTTTAACCTTTTGAATAAGGGTGCACATGGCTCATCTGGTGCAGTGCCACAGATTGCCCTAATACATTTTTTTTGAGCGATAAATGCTTTATTCGTGTCTGTGCTGTTTCCCCATATGATTAAACCATAACGGAGGATGGACTCAATATATGCAAAGTATGCTGTGAGTGCTGCACTTTGAGAGGCTACTTTAGTGAGTTTATATAGTGCAAAAGTAAATCTATTTATTTTACAACATATGTTTGTGATCTGTTGCTTCCAGTCCAACTTATGATCAATTTGTATACCCAGAAACTTAGTTATATTTGTGTCATGTAGTCCTAGTCCTTGATAGTGTACATTTAACGTTTGATAAGGTGTATTATTAAAATTCATGAAATAAGTTTTGTCAATATTAATTAAACCTTTTAATTATCTTTAAGCCAATTTATTATTAAGTTGATTGTATTGTTAATTTCATTACTATGGTCATTTAATGTCAATTTCTTACTTGTATTCACTATGATTGAGACATCATCCGCAAATAAGATGCAGCGGTGCTTTGTCAGTTTTGGTAAGTTATTTATATAAGTGAGGAACAAAAATGGGCCCAAGACACTCCCCTGGGGCACCCCAAACTTGATTTCTTTAAACTCAGATAGATATTTTTGGGTTATATTATTTTCATCGAGTTTAGCTACTTCAACGGCTTGCATCCTATTGCTCAAATAAGTTTTTAGCCAATTTAGTGCCGGCCCCCTAATGCCGTTGTTTTCCAACTTTTTTAGTAGGGTGTCATGTAAGCAATAATCGAACGCTCTAGACATGTCAAGGAAAAGAGCTGTTGTGTACCTATTTTCATTTATGTTCATTAGTATTTCATTCACTAGGTTGAATATGGCATGGGTTGTGGATTTCTTTTTTTGAAATCCGAATTGATCTTGATTTAATATACCATACTTTTCAAAAAACACCATCAGTTTCTCAAGTACAATTTTTTCATAAACCTTTGATATGATTGAGATTAGTGTAATGGGTCTGTAGTTGTCAACTACTGTTTTTTTTTATTTTTTTTATGCAAGGGTTTGACTAGTGAATACTTAAGCCTGTCTGGGAAGGTCCCAGAGGATATTGATAGGTTTATAAGAAATGTTAGAACAGGGGCTATTTCTTCATTGCATGCCTTCAGAACCTTTGTACATGTTGTCATACCCTTCAGAGTTTGTGTTTTTGAGGGACTTAATAGTTTTTCTAACACAGTACTCATCAACAGGAGTCAGATAAATGGAATTTATCAGATTACTAGTTTTCCCATGCAAGTCATTATTTGTTTTCGCATGCGTGACACCTGTGATATTGATAAAATGGTCATTGAACTTATTGGCAATTTCTATTGGATTATTTATATTATGTTGATTAAAGTCTATAGTTTCAATATAATTGTTACATATCGGTTTGGTATTTGTCTCCTCGTGTATAATTTTCCAAGTAGCTTTGCATGTGTTTTTTTTACTATTATTAAAGATATATTTATTATTTGACTGTTTTTTTGTCTGTAGTATGCATCGTTTTAGTATTTTTGAGTATGTTTGATATTTCTTTTTTGTGTTGTATGTTTTCCTTTTATAGTGATTAAGACGGTGCGCTCTACTTGTTGCACAGCTTTTTTTAATACCCTTAGAGACCCCTTTGGGAGCCCTTTCCAAAAGAAAGTGTACCCGCCACCCTGCTCCACCAACTCACCTTTATCGGCAAGATGTGTTTCACTGAGTGCAGCCACATCCACGTTATAACGATGAAGCTCTCGAGCTACAATGGCAGTTTTCCGTTCGGGACAGGAGTTATTATCTCGATCCAAGAGCGTCCGAACGTTCCACGCGCCAAATGTCATGTCAGTTGTTACATACTTATTTTTTTTCTTGTGACGTCGACCACGATTTAAGAGATGCAGAGGCAGCCGCGGTTACTACCATCCTTAGGATTGGGGTAAGCATTTTTTGGGGCACCTTTTCTAGCCCCCTCCTCGGCTGAGCGAGGAAAGCAGTGCCTCCCTGAAAAGGGCTGCTTTGTCACTTTGTCATTTTTTTCTCTGTTATAAAAGTAAACAAGTCGTGTTTCTGCAACTAGCAAACTGAAGTCAATTAAATAAAAAATCATATCATCAAATATCACTTTCATATGTTTTGTTATTGTTGGGAAAAATCAAGATGCCCGCCACGTAAATTTCCAATGCGTCGCCTTAACTTGCCTTCTTAAGCACCATCACCACTCACCAGCAACCATCTGATTAAATGTGTCCTTTGCGAAAGTTGCTTAGCTCCAGCAATGGTTGACGGAGCTCGATCGATGTGTAAGTATATTATCAATTAAATATTCATGTTGAGATACCTTATTTATAGAACAGTAGACATAAGTATCTACTTCGGAAGCTTACGGAAACCATATTTCAGTAGTGGTAAGTCTGTATTCGCATGTGTTTGTGTTTATTTATGTCTTCGCTAATAGCCTCATTTAAACTGCGTCCAAAGTATGAGCGAAGAGCGTACCTATAAATCTTTTATTTTATGATAGGCAGTTTTCTTGATTATTTACTAGTTAACAATTTGTTGGTATATGACAACTGTAAAGTTCGTGATAGTTTATTTATAATCACTACATAGTATAAAACAAAGTCGCTTCCCACTGTCCCTATGTATGTATGTATGCTTAGATCTTTAAAACTACGCAACGGATTTTGATGCGGTTTTATTTTGTAGATAGAGTAATTCAAGAGGAAGGTTTATGTATGGTTTATGTTTATGTAAATACATGCTGCATTGCATGCATAATATAGTAGAGAAATACTGATAACTTAAGAGGTTTCACATTTTTTTGCGCTTACATTGCAAACGCTGGCTGGACCCTACGAGATAGATCAAAATAATGTACTACAGTATTGTACACCTTAAAAAGGTCTACAAAAAAGTCCGCGATAGTATATGTCTATCTCTTAGGGATAACCCACAATAATATTTTTTTATCCTTTACCCTCAAATCAGTAGTCGGAGGCAAGGCGATGCGCTCCACAGTTCATCCAAAGAATGATTAATGTTTCTATTTGCGGTTGTTGCTGGTAAATGTTCGTAGGCCAACATCATTTGAATCACTACAAACTGTTAATGGTATAGTGTGCTCAACATTTCGTGCGTTTTTGTGTTATTATCTTAATATTATCAATAAAGTAGTGAACTTAATATTAGTTTTGTATGCATTGTAATACTTTCATAAAATGATAAATTAAGTTCAGTTAATCTGTAACATGATATTTATTGACTGTTAGGCGGTACGAAATTCGCCGGGTCAGCTAGTTGAATTATAAAATAATATTGTATTTTGTTGTCCGCAAGTTGTGTTTAGTTCTAAGATTGTTTTTGTGAACTTAAACTACTTATGTCAAATCTTACGCTCCTATTTGCGTGCAATGTGTTTAATACTTACCTGACCGACAAACAATTGAATTTCTATTGTGACAGGCCGGGCTCGACGGCGGTCAACCTGTTAACAATGATTTTTCTTTACGTATTAATTTAAAGAAGATAATACAAAATCCGATGACCGACCTTCGCAGACCGGGTGCGCTAACCACTGCGCCATAGCTCCTTATTAACTCGTCGACCTTCTTTAATTTGTACCAAACGAAATGTTGTAAACAGCGGCGGTCATTAGAGCGGGAGAAGCGATCGGTATCAATTATTGTCAGCGCCCCTGTTTCCGCGCGATCACTCACCTCAATCGCATGCCGCCATGTTTTGTTTGCGCGATCGTGAATGTTAAGTGACGTAAGCCTTGGTTGGCCATAAGATGGGTGACCATAACTGTTAAGATTAGATAAGTAATCATTATTGTGGTATAGTTTTGGTGATTGCTAAAAGTTATGGTTTTGATTGATCAAGTAATAGAAAATTCATGTAATTTATTCAAAATTCATGACTGAAGTTGCGCTCTCATCTTTTACTGGTTCAGGGTATCAGCGCCTTGGCACTTTTTGTAATGGCATGAGCTGAGTGGTAACCATTTTGGTTACATAGATAAAAATTGTAAATTGTCCATTATGTTAGTTTTTCATAGATGATTTTCATTTCAATTCATTTTAAAATTGTATGAAATATCCAAAATATAAGAATCATAAGGAGAGCCGCCTACTCGCTAGTAAAACAAACAAAAACTTGATTTTCCCATAACAGTACAGACAATCGAAACGCTTTAAAAGAGCTAAGTTCGATTCCGCGTTCGGCGCACTTACCTGCCGTAAAAGTGATAGAACAATGGGCGATAAAATCGCGCAAAACCTTGGCTTACAATGTTATCTTAATTAGTTCAAAGATTCCGTAACAGATTGTCATCGTGATCTGCCCTTTTGAGCTCATTTAGCTGATGTTATTTTATTTAACTTGCGTGTCTGTTTTAAAACTATTACAATAACAAACATAAGTTAAGGTTTCTGTCTAAAAACAGCTTTTTTCACTTCCATAAATTTTAACTGTCAACTTGACGTAAGCACGTTTAAAATCTATACTCAGGCTATATTTGTTGTTTAGTTTAGGTACTGTGGTGTTGTTGTGAAATATGAACACCAGTTGCACTTTACTTTGTGTCATCATCATCATCTCAGCCGAAAGACGTCCACTGCTGGACAAAGGCCTCACCCAAGGATCTCCACAACGACCAGTTTTGTGCTGCTCGCATCCAGCGGCTTCCCGCGACTTACTTTGTGTATTATAATAAAATGTTACACTAGAATAAAATCGATCTCCGAACACCTCGGCTCATAGCCGGGCTGTCTAGCTCCTGTCTACCACTGTCCACGAATCTGTCAAACCGTTGCAAACCTTTTTAATGACATATTCGAAGATTCAAATACTCATCCAGACTAAAGAGGCTTACATACATATAAATTAAACTAACTTTTACTATGAGCTGCATATAACCTCCTAACAGTACCTACTACATTACATTAGTATAAAGATTAATCCCTAATTATATGTATTCCTATATATGTATGCATCCCTAATTACTTACCATACGATTTATTTTTGTATGTAGGATATATGTTATAGATCAAATTGTAATGCTAAGTTTTTGGTTTTTTTCTTTTGAATTTTGTATTTTGTATACATTGCACACACACACACACACGCACGCACGCACGCACGCACGCACGCACGCACGCACGCACGCACGCACACACACACTGCATAATAATGCATAATTGCAATTCAATTATTAATGAAGCATATTTACTATTCATACAGGTGGTAGTTTTTATTTAATCTATTTAATTCATAGCTTCACTTTTAACATACCTACTGTATATTCTGCCAAACTTATGTGCAGTTTGTCGTTGCTGAGCAGTTCGTCGTAATTATTATTTGATTATCCGTTTTTTATTTATTTCTAATATAGGCGTAAGAACCACATCTAATTTAAAACACAAACACCGTTCTCAGCATAATTTGCCGTTTCGTTTAATGTAAATGAAGGTTTTGATTGCGTTAAATAAAACTGTGAAAGCTCAAGCGCCGTCCGTGTTCCGTGGCAGCACAATGCCTAATGAAAAATAATAATTCCATCTCTGAACCCAAGCACTTCTGCACCCTTATTATTACTGATTATAACGGCCCGAAAAAATTCACTTAGCCATTTTGCCCCATTTAAATCGTTCCGAAAGAACTCGTGTACAATTTTATACACAAATGAACACAGTCATACATCAGGACCGTCATAAAACTGTCAGGGGAGAATGGCGCTGCTAACTTTTTTTTTTCAACTAGGACAAAGGAATGGATCAGGTTTATCGTTATCGCGAGATGCCTTCATCGTCATCAGCAAATTTTTTATGTCCTCACTGCTTTAGGACGGGCCCTAAACCACCACGCGAGTTTAGTGCTGATTGGTTGTTCATCATCATCATCTCAGCCAAAGACGTCCTCTGCTGGACAAAGGCCTCCCCCAAGGATATGAGGGGTATTTGCCGTAATTGCCACGCTTGGCAGGCGGGTTGGCGATCGCAGTAGGTAGAGGGTAACCTCAGAGAGATGCTGCTGCACATCCTCTGGAATGGTCCCTTAGTCGGCTTTTACGACACCCACGGGATGAGATGGGGTGGTGCAATTCTTTAACCCCGGCACCACTCAGGGATTGGTTGGACAGCATGAGCAAACTTAAGTTCAACCTATTCACGTCGTTGTTATCTAGTCATCGCTACAAATTGCTGAAAATTATTCCATTTAGTTAGCATGTACTGCCCATACTGTCCCACTGCTGGGGCAAAGCTGGCAAAGCCTCCATCATTGAAAGCAAGTCATCACTACAATTGATGATGCGCAGTATTTTTTTTTTTAGGAGAGTTTGCTAATTTAGTCATTGGACTTTTTTGAAAGCCACGAGAAATATAAAGAGTTCTTAAGAGTGTTTACGCCGCACACTAGCGCCGCCAATGAAAAAAAAAACATATCTAGTAATTAGAGATAGAAAATCAAATTATGCTCAACAAACTATCTGAATGAAGTAATTTAGCATTTTTACGTCACCCAATGAACACCTGACATAAATGTTTATATAATTTTTAACGCAAATTTTGTTGCGAACAAATTACAAAAACACAAATGTTGAAAAAATTTCCACGAGCAGGGTTTGAACCTGCACCCTTCTGACATACCGGGTCAGGTGCTCTTCCAATTGAGCTATCGTGGTTCTAACCAGCCCGCCGAAATTATTCAACGCTATTTACTTTTTACTTTGAAAGCCAAAGGCGCCCATTCAATGTTAACAACTACCGTCATTAACATCCGATCATAATATTTTTACAAATACTAAAGATCAGTTAAGAAGTAGGCAAGCTATTTATAAATGTTTATATAATTTTTAACGCAAATTTTGTTGCGAACAAATTACAAAAACATAAATGTTGAAAAAAATTTCCACGAGCAGGGTTTGAACCTGCACCCTTCTGACATACCGGGTCAGGTGCTCTTCCAATTGAGCTATCGTGGTTCTAACCAGCCCGCCGAAATTATTCATTACTATTTACTTTTTACTTTGAAAGCCAAAGGCGCCCATTCAATGTTAACAACTACCGTCATTAACATCCGATCATAATATTTTTACAAATACTAAAGATCAGTTAAGAAGTAGGCAAGCTATTTATAAATGTTTATATAATTTTTAACGCAAATTTTGTTGCGAACAAATTACAAAAACACAAATGTTGAAAAAAAATTTCCACGAGCAGGGTTTGAACCTGCACCCTTCTGACATACCGGGTCAGGTGCTCTTCCAATTGAGCTATCGTGGTTCTAACCAGCCCGCCGAAATTATTCATTACTATTTACTTTTTACTTTGAAAGCCAAAGGCGCCCATTCAATGTTAACAACTACCGTCATTAACATCCGATCATAATATTTTTACAAATACTAAAGATCAGTTAAGAAGTAGGCAAGCTATTTATAAATGTTTATATAATTTTTAACGCAAATTTTGTTGCGAACAAATTACAAAAACACAAATGTTGAAAAAAAAATTCCACGAGCAGGGTTTGAACCTGCACCCTTCTGACATACCGGGTCAGGTGCTCTTCCAATTGAGCTATCGTAAATAATATCGTAAATATTATGAGGAAATTTTTTTTCAACATTTGTGTTTTTGTTATTTGTTCGCAACAAAATTTGTGTTAAAAATTATATAAACATTTATAAATAGCTTGCCTACTTCTTAACTGATCTTTAGTATTTGTAAAAATATTATGATCGGATGTTAATGACGGTAGTTGTTAACATTGAATGGGCGCCTTTGGCTTTCAAAGTAAAAAGTAAATAGTGTTGAATAATTTCGGCGGGCTGGTTAGAACCACGATAGCTCAATTGGAAGAGCACCTGACCCGGTATGTCAGAAGGGTGCAGGTTCAAACCCTGCTCGTGGAAATTTTTTTCAACATTTGTGTTTTTTTTAACACCTGACATGTTATGGTTTAGTTAAATATGGCGTTATAGTTAAAAGTGGCCGTAACGTCTTATTTAAACCAAACCATAACATGTGAGGTGTTCATTAGGTGCCGTAAAAATGCTAAATTACTTCATTAATTTTTAATTTGATTTTCTATCTCTAATTACTAAATATGTTTTTTTTTTCATTAGTGGCGCTAGTGTGCGGCGTAAACGCTCTTAAAGCCGTGTGAAACGAAGCACCGTCAGTGGCGGTAGCCAAAATAACATTATGAAAACGATAGTGAAGTTCGAAAAGAATAAAACGTATGGGATTAACGTAAGATTGACCACGTGATTTAGCGCGGCTTATGTCAATCCCATACATTTTAAACTTTTCGAACTTCGCTATCGTTTTCTTAATGTTACTTTGGCTAAGCCTACAGAGGTTTTTTTGAGAGAACGTTCGTCACGCACAGTACGCGTCCCTGTTTCCGAGGGGTTCGCATCGGATCGGGAGCACGTAGTACACACGCCTGCACATCAACCTATCCAAAACTGTCAAATTTCTCTAATCAATATTGATCTTTATACCCAAATTCTAAGGTTCAAAATTTATTAAAGAAATTTGAGATTTTGTGGTAGGTTGATCTGCTGCCGTCTGTACAAACTATTATCATGAATAGAGAAAACTATTTATAAAATAAAGTGAAAAAATTAAACGCCTACCCGACCCAGCCAGGATTCGAACCTGGAGAAAACTATATTTGTAAAGTGTAGGTAGGTATTGATTGATAATCTTTTATTCATGTTGTTTTCTAAAGGTTTCGCGAACGCTACACATTGAAATAAAACACAGGGCGTCTCCCTTTCACCACGGAACCTGTAAGAGGTTCGAAACGTCAGGACAAAATCTTTTATTCATTCAACAAATTCATAAGTTAAATGTAAAAAAATCTGTTCAGAATAAATTTCTTTAAATTCATTCGCATTTCAATTATTATAATAGTCCTACAGTGCCCAAAATAGTCGTGTATTTGATGGAGAAACAAAACGTTAGGCACGGCCATAACATAAAATTCAATCTCCGCAGTATTATTGGCATGGTGGAACGGCCATTAGCCCGTCAGCTGGGAAAGGGCGAAGCCGGAGAACGGCCATTATCTGAGGCTACCTCCGGGCACAGAATAAATGGGTTCAGAAGGGTGGCGCCGGCTTGAACTAAGGTGAATACTGTCGATAACTGAACCGGTGGTCCCGGTCTCCCTAATGGTAGGTACAGGCAACAGCAAAGGTAACTGATGATTAGTCAAGTTTCAAAATCTATACTTAATATTATAAAGCTGAAGAGTTTGTTTGTTTGTTTGTTTGTTTGTTTGAACGCGCTAATCTCAGGAACTACTGGTTCGAATTGAATAATTCTTTTTGTGTTGGATAGTCCATTTATCGAGGAAGGCTTTAGGCTATATAACATCACGCTGCGACCAATAGAAGCGAAGCATCAGTGAAAATTGTTGCAAAAACGGGAAAAGAGCCTAAAAAATTAAAAATGCTGCCGAAAGTCACTATTCCACGCGGACGAAGTCGCGAGCACAGCTAGTATGAAATATGTATGAAAATCAAAACTTTTAAACGCATATCGAAAAACCTTTGAGTGTCTACCAGTACCTGCAGACTTTGACTGTAGTTATATAGAAAATACCGACTTACACTATCGAAACTTATTTTTGAAATCTAGTAAACATCATCTGCTTTTGCTGTTGACTGTACTTACCAGACGCCTGTACATCAACCTATCTAAAACTGTCAAATTTCTTTAATAAACATTGAACTATATTGCATACTAGCTTTCGTTCGCGGCTTTGCTCACGTGGGCTACACGAGTAACATGTCACGTTATTTCAACATTAAGATTTTAATTTTTTATCAATAAAAAGCCCATCCATGTAAGCTGGGATTAGTAAAAAGTTTCTAAAGCAAAACAACGTTATTGATCACTCTGTATAAGTAATTTTGGTCCGTTTTGGAACCTCCTGTACAAATTGTCATGCCCCACTTAAGGAATCACTTTCCAAGAATCCTGAAACACATAGTTTATAACCAAGCTGAAATTTAAGGAATGACACATTTCCATACAAACTTTCCACCCTTATTTCACGTCTTTAGGGGTGGTTTTTCGAAAAATGCAAAAACACGTCATTCCTTAATTTTATTGAAAAATCTGTATACCGAATAAATTATTCATTTTTATAGTTATTACTTTAAAAAGAACGATTTTACCAAAACAATCTTCTTCCCTGTGTTACTCCCGTAAAGGAAAATAGTCAAAATTCCTGAGACATGTCATTCTTTATTTCTTTTCAAAAAGCCAAATAACAATTTTCATGTATTTTAACTTCAAAACTGACGGAATTTTATACAAACTTTCAATCCCTTTACAGTACGATTTCCGTAAAATCCTTTCTTAGTGGCTGGTTACGTCACACAATTAATCTGCAGTCCAAATTCTATCTCATTAGGTTCAGCGGTTTCGGCTCGGCGATGATGAGTCAGTCAGTCAGGACAAATCATTTATAGATACACAAGTTCAAAGTCTATTGATTAAATTTGACAGTTTGTGATAGTCCGATGCGCAGCAGGCGTGTTTAATTTAAGGGCATGTGCTTGTACAGTGGTTTTTAGTGAGTAGGCCCCTCCTTTTCTTCAGTTTCTGTCGAGATCCGAGGACCTAGGCAGGGAGGCGGGAGCTGGAGGGAAGAACGGACCCAACATTTGCATCCGCGTCTCCCCTGGCGCAGTGTTACTCGGCCGACGAGCATTCTAACGTGTAAAAAAAAGTGTGACTCCAGCCGGTTAGCGGGTATAATCACATCCTTAGGTTTAGGTTTAAGACATTTATTTCACTAATAGAATTTTAACAATCCATTTATAAGAGAAGATATAAGATATATATGAGAGAGAGAGAGATATATGAGAGAGATATAAGAGAAGATATCACAAAATAGCATGCAACACGTTACCAAGTATGTAACAAGAGTACAATATTGTTAAACAAAATTTATAATAATTCGCTATTAACATTTTTTATATAAAATTTCGTGGGTATACTCACATATAAAATGTTTTAGGTATTGAAAGACGAGCAAACAAATCCAAATGCCTTAACAGCGTAACCATCCTTTTTTGGGTGGCGAGAAACTTAAAGGGTTCCTCAAGCCGTGTGATTGAAACGTGTCAGAAGGTTTCTAGGGAATTTATATCTATCACGCTAGCGTGTAACCGTCCTCTACTAGATTCTCCTAGGCATTCGGATTGAAATCTGTGTGTGTGTATAGGTATCGCTCGTTTGCATATAGCCGCCCTTCTGTACCTATTTATTACGTGCTCTGGGGAAGGGAGAGAGGTTATTTCTGCGCTAGGGGTGGGCGCATATCCGATTACTATTAACGTAAGCAATGGTTATTATGGTGTCACTTTTGCAATTCGGTATTTAATTACGTTTCGTTAATTGTTGTTATTTATGTTACTGGTGGGCGGATATTCGACCTATTTTTTGTTTTTGGTAATTTTCAACAAAATATGCCACATTCAATGGGTCGTCATATATGAGTTTTTTTTATTGACATACTTGTTACGTGTAATTTGTAACGTACTCATTTTTTAGTTGTTGTTTATGCAAGGACTTTTACCAATATAAGTAATACAATACAATAAATATTTCTATTCTATTCTATTCTGATTATACA
The DNA here is from genome assembly GCA_947562085.1 of Eudonia lacustrata. Lineage (NCBI taxonomy): Eukaryota > Metazoa > Arthropoda > Insecta > Lepidoptera > Crambidae > Eudonia > Eudonia lacustrata. The sequence continues at coordinate 972,762 of OX387330.1, forward strand.
AGAGTCCCTTTAAAATATTTTCAATTGAAAAATGTGTATTTTAATTTAGTATTAATAAAAACGGAGACAAATAATTAGAAAATTAAAAACTAAAGACCTATAAATAAAAGATGTCCTCCAACTGTGGGCTCATGGGAACGGTCCCAAGAATGCTGGCAACATTGCCCCTTTGGATTGCCAAACTAATGAATATTATATAATTTTTCAATTTTTCCGCTAAAATATCGTATGTTATTTATTAAAATAATATATTAATTTATTTCCATTATTTAAATTTGTAATGTTACTCGTTTTTGTATTTCGCGCATGCTGTCTTCAGCTTTAATTATGACATTTGGCTCTTTTTTTTTAAACTAAGTATAATTTTAATTTTAATGTAATGGTGTTCATGTTGGTGATTAATTTAAACAAATATTAAATAAATAATAAATACTCGGTTTGGTTGATGTCCGACTATGCTGTCTGAATATGTCGCCAAAACATCAATGTTTGTAGCATTGTTGTGTTCCGGCAGCTAGAGATAAGATAGCTAGTTGAGAGAGAGTTGAGATTACGGGTGATATTATTACTTATTATCACTTAACATCAGGTGAGATGAGCGCCAAATGCTTATAAGAAAGATAAGATAAGATAAGATATAAGATAAGATTAGATATTTATTTATTTGATTACCGACATAAATTAACAGTATTTTAAGTTACAAAACTTAAAAATAAATTTGCTCTTAGCTAACGCATGGCACCACACCTGCAGTTAGCTAGTATAGTAAGGAAGTAAGTTGTTCGCAGTGCCACCTTGTCGCACAGTAAGTAGCCCGCGCCCAGTCGCTTAGACCGCGCAGCCTTTCATTACTCAATGCTCTCCTAGAAGCCAATCCTGAATGCGATTTGTTTGCAGTTGGCTGGTCGAACATATTAACAGAGTGCTTGCGTTTTTGTGAAAGAAATGTATGAATGCGTGTGTTTCAAGGACAGGTAATGCTAATCTCTAAAGTAATCTCTAGTTTTAAGTTACTTTGTTTACTAGTTTGAAATTAAGCATGCCGTGGCAGCCTTTAATTAAAGCAGCGCCTGTGTAATAGTTTTTAGGGTATTAAAAATTATGTATGTCTTGGTGTATGCTTTGTTGGATGTCCATAAATAAATAAATAAATAAATAAAATAAAATCTATTAAATTTTAAATAATTCCACTTTTTTATTTTGATATATTTTGTAATTAAATATGAATGAATGAGTTGTAATATTTTATTGTATAATTGAATTTATTTTTGTTTTTTGATTGTCTTTTTTTGTTATTAATGTAATTACTTTTTGTTACCGTTTTAATTAATAAATTAAATCAATAATAATATGCAAAACAATATATATATTCCTACAAAAATAAGCAAACTAAAGAAATCTATACCGTTACATGTTCATTAAGTTAGTAATATACTTACTTACCCTTGTTGTCGGCAAACAAAATCAACATCATTGCGATTAACAATTTTGCGTCTGTGAAAATAAGTCATTTTGGCAATTCGGGCATTTTCGAAGACCAGCGTCGGTAGCATTACTAAAGTGCTATGACACATGCTGAGAAGACGCCTTTTCAGTATCATTTACCATGTATCTTAAATTATGATTATTTTTTTATTTTATTTTTTTTAATTTGGGACAACAAACAACTGACCAATATATATTACAAAGTGAATAGGTACAATAACAGGTAAATAATCGGACAATCAACACCGTTATCCACAAAGACAAATAATAGAAAAAAGTACCATTTAACCATAGACACACATAAACGTACAGTTACGAGCATAAACATGCATACTCAATATCATACTGTTTTACTTGTATTAATGTTATTTTGTGATACTGAGTAAAATATGAATTGAATGGTATACTGTATTTATTTGAAACAAGATAATAATAAAACTACTTAAAATTAAACTTACAAACAACTATAAACTATATCTACTATTAACTATAAATAAAAAATTTGCCCCAATTTTTCTATTCTATTCTAGTTGATGATGACCTGTTGATAATTTAGAATAAAAAGGCACTGTTAGAACGAAATGTATTTAATCATTATTTGACGACTCTGTCTTTTACAATAATCAATAAACGAATGAAGAACATAATAGACAAACTACTTCCGCAGTACAATATTGCCATGATACAATAATTAAATTAAATTAAACACTATTAAATTATTTTTTAAAATTTTTTTAATTAATTTAAATTTTTAAATTAAAATTAAAATTAATTTAAATAATTTTTTAATTTTTTAAAAATTAAATTAAACACTAGTAATACGCTTACCGAATAGTTTTTTTTTTTTTTTGCTAAAATATCGTAGCATCGTCGTAGCATGACGACCATGACATGAGCATGACGACGACCGTAGCCGAGTGGCTTGCACGCTGGTCTTTGGGCAGCGCTAACTCTGAGGTCCGGTCGGGTCAATGTCGAAAACGAACTTTTCGATATTGTGTCGGGTCTGGGTGGTTGTGGTACCGTCGTTGTTTCTGATTTCCATGAAACGGGTACTTTAGCTGCTTACCTTGGGATCAGAACAATGTACCTGTGTGGTGTTGTCTAAATATTTTTTTTTATCGGCAAACATAATAACTACCCCACTGTTGCTTTGTACACAGATAAAAGTAGCACTTTGTTCGAGTTAGAATAAAAATTAAATTGTTTTTGTCTATTTCTCAACGGGGAAATACTTTGCATTCTTCGCATTTGAATGTAGATGACCTACTTTCACCAATTGAGAAACTAGTAAGTAAAGTAAAGTAAAACCGCTTATATGCTGACCCACTGCTGGGCAAATCCCTACATTGAAATCAATTCATCGCTACAATTGATGGGTTATTGGCTTATTCACCACGCTTGCCAAATGCGGGCTGGTGAATACAAACCCGGTCTATGCATGTATCGAAAAACCCGAAACACACTTTGCCTGGCCTGGGAATGGAACCCAGGACATTCGGGTGTCGGACCGAGCGCTTGCTACTCACTCATCGAGGCGTTAAGGTTAGGCGTTAAGGTCAACGTGTGTGGAACTAGATATTTTATAATATACTAGCTGAGCGGCGGACTTCGTACCGCTTTGACAGTTTCCATGACAACAAAACGAAACAAAACGTTGACAGTTTCCATGACAACAAAACAAACAAATCATTCGTCCGCTTAAGAACACCCGTATCCCATGATGGACCCTTATAGCAGCGCTACCTACCGGGTCCAATTGTAAATTTAAACCATTCTCGAATCCACTTGAACACACACAGAAAATTTCATTCAGTATATACATTCATTACAGTATATACATTCATTCAGTATATACATTCATTCATTCAGATATCTAAACGGCTGGACCGATTGTCCAGCCGTTTAGATATCTTGTTTTTATTATTTTTATTTTTGCATTCACAATGCTACAAGTCAAAATTTTACTAGAAAAATCAACCAGTCTCAGGTAGCTCGATTGGGAATCGAACCCACAACCCATGGATTGCCAGTCCACAGTCCAATGCTCTGACCGCTAAACTACCGAAACCCCGGACTATCGAGAAACGTTTTATTTTAAAATAACTTGTTGCCGACACTTGCATTGTTATTATGACGATAGAAATTTGTAAGATACTGGAAATCAAACCCGGGACCTTTATGGCTAGAAGACCGCTGGTCTGCTGGTTTGCTCATACCTATACATTTAAATTTTGAATTACAAACTCTGAAAAAACGTTGGATAGCATCAACAACTTCAGCTTACTATGAACCTTAAATCTTAAAAATAAAGATCAAATTAAGGTTGCAAAATATTTGTAGTTAATATTTACTGTCATCGCCACAGACGTCACTGTGGCTCCGTGGGCCCAAAGTAGCCTACCGTTTTTCAAGCGCTCAAGTACTATCTACATAATTAATCGAAGGCTTTATTGGAAACAAAAACATGTCAAACATATTATACGAGCAAATTAATGTTATTATTGTTATACACGTACTTAGAAGTATGACGTGTTACGCATGGGAAAATCGGGCATGAAGAACTGAGCCCAACAGTGAGACGTTCATAGGCTTAGAACTATAAAAAATAACCATTTAAATGTTTGCAAGCCCACGCAGTTTCATTCAGACATACATTTTTCTTGCTGTCAACACATGAATACAAAATGAGGCATACTCAGCCTCTCACAAAAGGAAGGCTGTAGAAACAAAGGTGCCTCTCTTAGTGTCTGCTGGGATCAAAGACTACATTTTTGTAAAGAATGGCTGCCCCAGGGCTCACATTAGGGGCCGGTCCTCTATAACGGACGGACATTTGTCTCTCATTTACTCAAGAAAATATATTTTTAATCACGGACGCGTTTGATAGCAGTGGATATTAAATCTACTTGGTTCAATAAAATAAAAAAATATTTCTAAGAATTGTTTAATGAAATTTTGAATTAAAAACTTTAGATGTAATGTAATGTTAAATAGCCTACATACTGTCCCAATGCTGGACAAAGGTCTGCATCATTGAAATTAAGTCATCATGCTGACATCAGCTGGGCTCATAATGTCCCCACTGCTGGGGCACGAGCCTTCCCTATTGATGGATAGGAAGAAAGGGCCATAATCCACCAAGCAGGCCCAGTACGGATTGGGGTTTTAACGACCGCTAATGCAGCCGGGACCAACGGCTTTACATGCCTTTCAAAGCACGGAGGAGCTCGAGATGAAAAACTTTTTGGTCACCCATCCAATGACCAGCCTTTGCGAAAGTTGTTTAAAGTCAGCAATCTCAGACCGGTCGCGTTAATCACAGCGCCATCGAGCTCCTCTTAGAATTAAGTCATCGCTCGCTACAATTAATGTAGATCTAATGATGGCCAAAAAATGTGATTTAAAAACCAAAATCATATAATTACATAACATACTTATAACAGGCCTATGTGAGGCCAATAAAGACCCTGTCCCAGCATAAAGTCATTGTGCAAAAAAAATATTTTCAAAAATTATGCTTAACTTTTTTGGTAATGCGTTCTCTCTGGTGGCTTTACCCTACCTGTAAATGCTACGTCAGCAACGTTTTTGATGTACTATAACAACGAACTATAAAATGTAAAACCCGTTGATCTACGGAGGCTCTGCATTACTCATCCTCGCGCCACTTATCATGAAATACAGGCCAGGGAAATGTGACATTGTTCTCGTAAATTGATATAAAATGTCTTAAGTCCGCTGGTCCAAAGGTAAGCTAATAGCTGCTAGGTACTTAACTGTTTTGAACGCTGAAACAAACATTTTTAAGTAGAAAGGCTTAGGCAGTGGAACGTGTAATGGGCTGTTGATTATGATAAGTATTACTACGTAATACATAGGAATTGCTTAGTTTTTCGCGCTGCTGAGTTCCTTCACCGCACTACCTGCAATCGACTGTCATTCCAGCCTTATCATCTTGACAGATGAAGATATGCCACTGAGCGTTTTCTGGGAAACTTCTTAAAACGTCGGTTCTATGGAACCAGCTTACAGCGGCGGTGTTCGCGCACCGTTACGCTTTAGGGATCTCAAGAAACGAAACTTTTTCGTAAAATGCCGGGGGAAAAGGGGAGAACGGAAATAAAATCTATACCTGACCCTTTTGTCAACCTCACCTGCACGCCGTGGTTCTCCCTGCTAGATAACGAACGAGGCTCTGGCGACCGAGCAATGGCGGTTTAACCATATGCCCGGTCGGACACCCGTTTCCAGCTGGAAGAAGTTTCAGTGACCTTGGGGTTTAAATAGAAGGCAAGGGGACCACTGCACTATTTTCCCAAAAAAGTCATTATAAGAATAAGAATAAGAAACATTTAATGACCTGCACAAAAACAAATACAAACAGATGAGAAAAAAAAATTAAAAAAAAGAACATCTTAAAACAATTAACACAATCACAAAAAATAGAAAAAAAAAAAAGAAAGAACTCTATAAATAACTACGATATGTGCAAGGCTATTATGGACTGAAGTAACGACCACGACCGCTCTGCCAAGACTATAACGGCTAAGAAGAAAATACCAAAGACGCATCTGCGATTGTGTTTTCCAACAAATGATTTTGTTCAGGAATACACAATACGCAACAAAAATAAAAGCTGAAAGGGCTAATCAGCTCAGCCTATTGCTGCCTCAATGCTGGTATCAGGTAAATTGATTTGAATAGCGAATCTTTTGGCGACCATGAGGTTTTTCAAGAAACTTGTTAATAGGGCTCTCAAAGTCGGCAACACAGGCAGCTCCCTAGATGCTGCAGGTGTCCATGGGCGGTGATGTCTACTTCCCATCAAGCGGCGCGCTTGCTTATTTGACATTTTTTACATAGTAATAGTACCTAGTAGTAAATGGTCTATTTAGTCTTACTGCTGGGAAAAAGGCTTCCATCATTGAAATCAAGTCATCACTAAAACTGATAGGAAATGACTTAATCTTCTTTATATTCTTTCTTCTTCTTTTACATAAAAAAGTAATGATATTCTATTGTTCTGTTCGCTGTCGCCTGTAAACTGGGACGCAGAATTAAATCCGTGACGCCTAACCAGGAAAATTTATCATTATCACAGCAGGCGGCTGGTGCAAAAAGCAGCGGAGTGCGAAATAGAAGACGCGGGGCGGGCGCGCGACGGGCGCGCGGTTGGCACGCGACGACTGCGCGACGATCACGTGACGATCACGTGATGACTACGTAAAGGCTACGCGAAAGAAACGATAAGATGGGAAATTCAAATGTCAATATCAAAAACGTAAGGCTGCAATGAAGTGGGCCCTCCTCAGGGGCTCTCGCATCCCGGAGGATTTACAGGGCTAAAATAAGGCTGCAATGAAGTATTTAACTCGCTTTTCTTAAATCTTTGTTTTTATTGTGAGATAATAGTTCAATTTTAGCCGGACTTCTTGTCGGGAAAGTAAAAAGTCATGACCGCGTTATTGTTTTATTCTCAAAAATTTGTTTTATGTCGAATCTAAATGTGAAATAATAATGGTTTAATTACCGTGAAGTGTCCGTGAACGTGCGTGAGTTTTGGAAAAATGAAACCATTGTTTATTATTTGCACGGAGTAATTACGCACAAAATTCAGTTATAAATCGTCTTCAGAAAACATATATTAAAAAAATTTCTTTAACAGACTTATTCTGTACCTCGTTGAGCTCTTTTAAAAATGACATTGGCAATTTACTTTCCACCTCTGCGTAAAATAATGATTATTAAATATATGTTAGGTATATTGTATTGGGTGTTCTGTATATATATAATTATATATCAGATATATTAGATATCAGGTATATGTTGCGCGTATTGAAAGTATCCAGTAGCGATTCATGAAATATCTATGTTTTCGTGCTAGAATTAAGTATGAGTCTACGTCTTACTTGGACTTATGCAGAAGTCACCACCTACTTCCATTAGAGAATCGACGGGATATCTCAGACCTGGTATTTTTGCTAAAAGTTGCTTTTGGTTCTGTGGACTGTCCTGAGCTGGTTTCTCATATAGGCCTTAGAACTCCCCTTAAGTCACGCAGATTTCATCCGCTTCTGTACCTTCCCAGTGCCAACTCGAACTTCAGGCAGAACTCATATATATTGCGTGCGGCTAACAATTTCAATGCAGTATCCAAGGAGGTTGATATTGATTTATTTAACACAATTTCTTTGTCTGCGTGGCGTCTTATGAGCCAGTTGTTTTTTAATGGTTAAAGTGCTGTACTGTTAATGTGTTGTTCTGTTTTTATTGATTTAATGTGCTATGCTTATAATGTGTATATAACCCTACATTAATTTGTTGCTATATGTGAGGACCTGTAATTGGCTTTTTGTTGCTATTTTTAAGTTTCTACTTTGTTTATCAGCTGTTGGTTTTCCAAATCAATAAATAAAATAAAATAAAAATATACAAATTGAATACACAGTGTAATATTTTTAAAATATATATATATATATATATGTTTATTTATATTTGTGTATATCCATATTTATGTATTGCATACTAGTGAATTTAATAACCATTCAGATTGAAAAATGTGTGTCTCCTCTTATTTTCAAACTTTATAAATATATAGAAAATTCGTTATTTGCTGTATTTTTAAGTATATAAGTTTGTTAATTTTGATTATGAGCTGTGAATTTTGAAAAAAAACATATTAAAAATTTAAAATTATAATTTGTATGAAAACTACTGTATGCTTAATGTGCTAACCACACGAAGAAAACTTAATTCCAATGTGCAAGAACGTTTGCAAGTGAAACAAAACAGTGCAACATCAGTTTTGAAATTATGTCAAAAAGTATGTATGTAATGTATTTACAGATACTCAAGAGATTTGGAGAAAACATCAATTACATCTCTATCATTTATTATTAAAAGAACCAATATCTTCATTAACATTACACTGGCTTAATATGCTAACGGCACGAATTCTCTAAATAAAGAAAGAAAAAAGGATTTATGAAAGGATTAAGGTATGCCATGCGTCATAATTGGTTCGTAAGTCTAGATTGAGAGATTTTTACTGAAAAAACCGATAGCAAAGTAAGCAATGGCGTTTCTTTTTACAGTGTCAGTATTATTAGGGAAATGCCTTCCTAGAAATAACTTTTTATCATAGAAAGACACTTTTTTGTCACATACATCAAAATCCTACTAATATACACGCGAAAGTTTGTTAGTATGGATGTTTGTTACTCTTTCACGTAAAAACTACTGAATGGATTTGGATGAGATTCGGCATACAGATAGTTTATAACCGGGAATAACACAGAATACTTTTTATCCCGATATTCCCACGGGAACGGCAACCGGGAACCACGCGGGTGAAACCGCGAGCGGGAAATAGTAATACATAATTTTCCAAATCTATGTCACGGACTAATAAATTATCATCATCGTCTTACCAGCCTACACTAGTCCACTGCTGGACATAGGACTCTGTACAATTCAATGACAGTTACTAATTATTCATTTTTATTTTTATTTGACGACCTCCTTGGTCGAGTGGTTTGTACACCGGTTTTCATGGTGTCGCCATCTCTGAGGTCCCGTGTTCGATCCCCGGTCGGGTCAATTTAGAAATGATTGTTTTTTCTAAATTGTCTCGGGTCTGGGTGTTTTCTATGTATAATAAGTATGTATTTAAGTATTTTAAGTATGTTTATCCGTTGTCTAGTAACCATCTAACGAGTTTCATAACGAAGCTTCTCTTGGACCAGATAATTGGTGTGAGTGTAGGAAAGTTTATTATTTTATTTATTATTTGTCCGTCGGCAACCCTTGTTCTGCCCTATTTCTCTAAAAAAAAGTTACATTGATTTTTTTATGTTAATAGCTGCTTCGACAGATTTCGTTCTGTCACAAGTTATTGGCCTGTCGCAGTGTAATAGAAATAAAATAACATTGAAAGACTTTAGTAATATCTAATGTGAAGGTGCGTAAATATATAAATCTGACCTCTAATCAACTTGAAGGCATACCAAAGATAATCCTAACGCGCCTTTGTTTTGTTTTGAATGACGTCAAATGTCTGACAGCTGGGGACAGAGTGGTTTGTATGGGAAAAGAAAATTGTTGTTTTTACTATTTCTTCGTGTTTTTTTTTACGTTTTTTTCTCTCCATAAAAACCTTCCTCAGACTTCATCAAACACAACAAAAAAGAAATCAGCCAAATCGGTTCTGTTGGAGAGGCTCCGGGATCAAAAGAAACACCAGTTGTTCTGTAATAGTTTTATATTAGAGCTCACAACGTGCGAACCGAGCAGACCGTTTTATAAGAAGTGACATCTGTCTATATAGAAAAACTATATTCTTAACAGATTGAGTTTAGATAAGCTCATACAAACTACATGGTCCAACACTGGCCCTTGAGCTAATATAAACACACACATTTGCACATGAGTAAATCACGCACAATAATACCCAAGAAAACACAAGTAGTGACACATCTGCTGTCCGTACAATAAAACAACACATCATGAAAAATAGTATAAATTAATTTGTACATCCGTGACATATAAAACAGTAAACAGTTTAAAAAATGATATATGAAACGAATCTAAAATAATTTATACTAATTCTATAGTTTAAACTACTTAGACACACCTACCTCATCTATTCAACGTAATAAATAAATGAGATAAAAACTTATCGTGTTTTTCTTTTGGTAGCGGTTTCGTTAACACGTCGGCCACCATTAGGTCAGTGGAAAGGTACTTAAGAATAATAATACCATCATCAACTTTTTCCCTGATAAAATGATGTCGTACGTCAATGTGTTTCGTTCTGGCGTGATACATAGAGTTAGTGCATAACTTTAAAGCCGACTGATTGTCATTATGCAAAGTTATGCTGTACTGTACCCCGTAAATTTCGAACAGAAACTTGCGCAGAAAAAGAGCCTCTTTGCAAGCATCCGACAGTGACATATACTCCGCCTCCGTGCTGCTAAGAGCTACCGTTTTCTGCTTCCTACTCTCCCAAGAGATGGTAGATTTACCAAGTTTGAAAACGAAACCGGTATAAGATCGACGATCGACCTCGTCCGCCGCATAATCGGCGTCGGCATACGCGACGATGTCCAGCCCTGACTTCTGAAGATAACGAAGAACGCGTTTTGCCGCCTTCCAGTGAGTCTCGTCATGCGCCTCGTTGAACTGGCTGAGCGAGCTGACAGCGTAAGCGACATCCGGGCGACTGCATGTTGCGATATACTGGAGACAACCCATCAGGCCTCGGTAATCGTGTGCGCAATCCTTCGTTTTGGACGCCACGAGCTTCAAACCTGTCTCCATAGGTGTTCGCGCCGGTTTGCAATCTGACATTTGAAACCTTTCTAGTACCTTCTTAATATAACTCAGCTGGTCTAGAGTTATTTCACCATTCTGTTTGCAAATCCTCATGCCTAGAATGTGGTGTGCTGGCCCTAAATCCTTTATTTCGAAAGCTTTTTTCAACTCTTCTTTTATATCCGCTGTTCCTTTACAATCTGGTGTAGAGAACAACATTATATCGTCAACGTAGAGAGCAATTAAGATCATTGTTTTCCCGCTCGACTTGACATATACACAAGGTTCGGAAGATAAACGTTTGAATTTCATGTTATTCGTTAAAACGCCATTAATCTTTTCATACCAAGACTTCGAAGCTTGCTTCAGTCCGTATATGGCTTTATTTAACTTATAAACTTTATCTTCTTGTCCTTTTGCTTTGTAACCCTCTGGCTGCTCCATATAAACAGTTTCTTTGAGATCTTCATTCAAGAACGCCGTTTTAACATCCAAATGCTCGATATTCATGTTAAACTCTGCAGCTAAAGCTAATAGCGTGCGTATAGTAGAATATCTTACTACAGGAGAGAAGGTCTCTTGGTAATCTATACCATACTTCTGTGTATAACTCTTTGCAACAAGGCGTGCTTTGTACCTTAGTATTTCCCCATCGAGGCCAAGTTTTCTTTTAAAAATCCACTTGCATTTGACAGGCCGTTGTTTTGCATTGCGGTCAGTCAGAGTCCAACACTTGTTATCGATGAAGGATTTATACTCTTCCGCCATCGCGGCTTTCCACTTATCCGCCTCCGGGCCATTCAGTGCCTCGCGAACTGTCTGAGGATCCCCATCGTCACTGCATAGAGTGTGCGCCACACTAGCATACTCAAAACCTCCACTTGATTCCTCAGTCGAGATCTCAGCGTCTTCTAGCGTCGAATCTCCTGGAACGTACGTTTCATCCGCAGGATCATCTAGGGCCTCACTACTGCTCTCAGAATCATCTGTCGTGATAACAATATTATCATGATATGTTTCTGCGGGTTCTGGGGATGTATCGGGTTGCACTTGAGCATTGTTAGTGATAGTTATATTGTTGTCAACTAAACCAACCTGAGTGTAACGTGATCTATCATCGTCATTCGATGAAATGTCATTCCAAAAAGTGTCCTCTAGAAAAGTGATATTTCTAGCTTTTATGACATTTTTCGGGCACGCCGGGTCTATTAATCTATACCCCTTTGAATCTTCACTATACCCTACAAATATGAACTTTTTACTTTTAGGATCTAATTTGTCTCGTTTATGCTGAAGGGCGTAAGCTAGGCAACCAAAAATGCGCAAATGACTGATACTGTCTTTTTTACCAGTCCATTTTTCTTCTGGCGTACATCCCACCACAGCCTTAGTTGGAGAACGATTCTTTAAGTAAACAGCAGTGTTCACTGCTTCTGCCCAAAAATTCTTTTTCAAACCCGCGTCCTGAAGCATGCACCTGGCCTTTTCCATGATCGACCTGTTCGCGCGTTCTGCAACGCCGTTTTGAGCTGGTGATCTTGGAACTGTGGTCTGGTGTCGTATCCCATGCTTCTTCAGGAATCTCTGAAAATTGGAATTGACATATTCACCGCCTACGTCACTACGAAAAACCTTTATTTTCTTATTAGTTTGGTTTTCTACAAGAGCTTTGAATTCCTGAAAGATCTCGAAAACCTCACTCTTCGCCCTAAGAAAATAGACGAACGTTTTTCGTGACCAGTCGTCGATGAACGTCAAAAAATATCTTTTCCCACCTAGGGACGGGCATGGCAGTGGTCCTACTACGTCACTGTGCACCAAGCCAAGAACATTCTTAGCCCTGGTCTCAGATTTCTTTGGGAATGGCAACCTACTTTGTTTACCTACAATACAGGAAACACACGATTGAAAGTTATTGTTGTCATAAGATATCCCAGTGACCATACCTTTTCGCAATAATTCCATGCTCCTGGTATTCAGATGAGCTAGGCGGCGGTGCCAAACTTGTTGCGTTGACTGGCTTCGTGATGTGGCAGGGGACTGCGTCTGCAGGATGTGCTCAGCAGGACGACCATCATCCTTCAGCTGCGGAGCTGACGTCTCGTTCTCACCTGTACCTACAGACAAAGACGAACACATGGCCTGCGCGGACGGCTCGCTACACAAAACAGACACTGTTTCAATGGCATCAAGTTGATAAATCCCATCTCTTAGAGTAGCGGTAGCCAAAACCTCCCCGTTGTCAGTTACCGTACACACGCCAGAACGAAATACAATATCGTAACCTTTAGCAACCATGGCACTGACAGATAACAAGTTAGCAGATAATTTAGGAACTAAATAAACATTACTTATGGTCCTTACACAATTGTCTTTCAAAACAACTTGTACCGTACCTCTGCCAGCCGTCATCATAGCCTCACCATTAGCTATGTACACTTTCTTCGGCTTGTCGACTACAAAATCGGACATAAAACTGCTATCATTGCATAAGTGTCGCGATGATCCGCTGTCCACATACCAAACGTCACGCTGAACTCCAACAGCCAACGCTGTAAGAAGCGCCTGACCTTTTCGGCCACTCTTCTTGCCGTCAGACTTTTCAGGGCAATCCTTCATGTAATGTCCAGTTTTCTTGCCGTCAGACTTTTCAGGGCAATCCTTCATGCAATGCCCAGTCTTCTTGCACTTGAAGCACTTAATCGGTTTACGTGTCTTCCGAGCTGCAAATGCCGTTGAGTCTTCGTTGTTGTCGTCGCGCCGTGCATTTTCTTGAAGCAGTTTCGCTTTGACAATTTCGCTTGACAGTGACGTGTTCGAATGCTCTAGGGCCATTATTAACGGGTCGTAATCGCTTGTCAAACCGCTGAGCAATATTACGGCCAGGAAGTCGTCTTCTAAAGCCGATCCGATTTCACTCAATAGCTGCGATGTATCCACGATCTTATTCACGTATGCCTCCATACTGACGCATTCGCTTAGTTTCGTAGCAAATAGCGTCCTTAGTAATCCAAGTCGTCGACACAGACCTCGATCTTCATATGCGTTCTGCAGGTTCTTCCATGCTTCGCTTGCCGTCTTAGCGTTTCTAATTAGTGGAAACACAGTTGGCTGCACGGACAAGGCGATCTTCGCAAACGCCTTTTCCTGCTTCTTGACATCTTCGCATTTATTTTCTGTTTCTCCTACACAGTCGCAAAGATCGTCGTGGATTAGCATCATCTTCATGATAAATTTCCAGGAGTTATAGTTTGAAATTCCTGATAGCTTTTCCACGGAAACATTTTGACTGGTAGATGCCATCTTTTGTTTCGTAGCGAGAAAAAAATATTCAGAAAATAAATAAATCGAAATCACACGTGCACTTTTAGGAACTGGTGGTTACCGCGGCGATGCTACCATGTTGGAGAGGCTCCGGGATCAAAAGAAACACCAGTTGTTCTGTAATAGTTTTATATTAGAGCTCACAACGTGCGAACCGAGCAGACCGTTTTATAAGAAGTGACATCTGTCTATATAGAAAAACTATATTCTAAACAGATTGAGTTTAGATAAGCTCATACAAACTACATGGTCCAACAGGTTCAGCCGTTCTCGAGTTATGCGATTAGGAACACATTTAGCGATTCATTTTTATTTAAAGGTCTACAAACAAAAGTAGGTAGGTACAGTCGGCGGCAGATCAACCTACCCAAATCTGTCAAATTTCTCCAATGAATATTGATCTTTGTAACGAAACAATAAAGTTCAAAATTGATTGTAGAAATTTGACAGTTTTGGGTAGGTTGATCTGCCGCCGTGTGTACTTAAAACAAAAAAGCTTAAAATATATATTATAAGGTTATACAGGCTGTTACAAAAATACCCGTAAAGCCGAAAGAGGGTTAAATGGTGCCTTATAACAAGTCCATTTACAAATATTTGAGAACCGTACTATCACTGTATGATTTACCGCCAAAAAAATAAAACCATTATTTTTTTCATTGATGTGCAAACCCTATTTCAGTAAAATTAAAGAGTAAACTACGCAGAACGTTTATGTACATTTTTACCTAATTCGTGAAACGATAAAGAGACATACTATCAAAACATACAGAATTCGATTAGATAGATATTTCAAGTCGAGTTTTGGAAGATTTTAAAAGACCTAACCTACTAACACTAATTCAACCTGCCTGGCATCGACTGTGCTTGGACGTCCACTTCCAGTAGACCGATGAAAGGAGCCTATGGAGTGTAGGCGTCTTGACATGTTGAGAACACTGGTACGAAGGTAGCCGTCGCTGTTCAGCGGGTGGTCTTCCATCGATAAATCGTTGCCGATACAGTTCGCGAGCACGATTTAAATTGCTATCTTCATGTCCTACGCATAACATCAATTATCGTAATATTGAGAGTTAGAAAACATCGTCATTTTGGAAAAAAAATAAAAAAGCAATGAATAATTGTAGAATATGTAGATAAGAAGATTTGAAATTGACAACATAATATTTTTTCCGTCTTGACATTTTTGAAGCCAGTACTTAAGCTTTGTGGATGAAAAATTAAAGTTGACAATTATTAAAATTGGTAGGTAGACCTCTCTGTTAGATAATCTTTGCTAATTCCGGTTCCCTGACATGACAGCTTACTAGGGTTGACAATATTTTTGGCTGTGATAGTTTATTATATTTTTACGGGGTATTTTGTAACACCGTGTATATCATCTTAGGGTTATATTTTTTTTAAATGAAACATTTTTTACAGGGTGTTTGGTAATACCTTTATAATCCCAAATATGGCAGATAGGGTACCGTTCATAGAACCCTGAACAATTATGAACATAACTGAAAAGCACCACATTGCCGAGACATTGAGGTTCTTTGTTATTAAGTAAAACTGTAAAGTCACAACCATAAGTCTAGCTGATACGTTGTTCTTGGTCGTCAACCTCATGGTCAAACTTAAACAGAGGTCGAACCATTGCTTGCAGGAATGAACAAAAAAATTGTAATAAAATAAATTTTAGTTTTTTTTATGGAATATACAACAATTAGGTCCTTACCAATGAAATTGACGTTTTGTATGAAGATTTTTAATAAAATTATATTTTTCATACTAACGTTATTTTAATTTTCTTAGCATCTATTTATGTTAACACTATCAAAATTGTAGAGTAGTGTGTTTGTTTCACTAGCTAAATATAGCAGACATTAAAATGAGAAAAAATCAAGACCCTTCAAAGCTACAATGAAACAACAGGTCAATTCCGCGAACAAAAAAAAAAGTCAATTTAAAAAAAAAATTGGGCGATATTAACAACCGGTATTGACTTTTAGAAGTAATACACCTATTAATAAGTGAGAAATAAAAGTCAATTTCATAGGTAAGGATCCAATATTAACAAACATCTTGTAGATATTCATTTCATTTAATTTTATTCTGATGGCATTTGAATCTTTTACAGAATACACTCTTTTATACATTATTTTTCATGATGTATAATGGTGGATGTGGATGTGAATGGTGGATGCTGATGATGATGACGATGACGACGATTATTATAAAGATAATTAATATAATAGAGCATACTCTATGAAGTATACTCTATGTAGTAAGTGAATGAGTGAAAACTATCAAATGATCCCTACGATCCCTCACAAAATTGTATACAGGTCCATTTGCCAAAAATCCTGTAAGTACATGATACAAGAACGGTAGAAACATTTTCAATTAATACATTTCCAAAGTGACATGACGTTCGCTCAAACACGATGATGAACAATCACTATAGGACAATACCGTACAGAGTTACACAAAAACATTTGTCATATTATATTTACTGTAGCTCACATGAAAAGAGCGTACAGCACAATAGAAGTACATGTATTGCGTCACATATATGTACCATTCGCATTTGTGCCGCTCAAATACAATACAGCAATGACTCAATATAATGTCCCAAGTAATATTGTAACCGATATTTATTCGAGTAGGTGCCGGCCACTCGTAAGTGATTCGGAATTAATTGAAAGCAATTCATTAGTCAGTGCTTTTAGAAGCGTCGCGTATCATACCATCTTCTGCCTGAGTGGGTGAGAAAAATGTATCATTATTTTGCACGAATGAGTAATTGGAGTTAGCTAGCATAACACTCTTCCTGTTCGTTCATTGGGGGCGGATAACAATAATGTTGGTTTTAATTTCAATTTTAACAATGTCCATATGTTAAGGCTTTTTTATAAGTAAACTTTGTTTTTTTTTATTTAGTGTAATTGTAAACTTATCAAACACAAACAATTTAAAATTAAATGTTCTATAAATAAGTCAGAGATGTCCTAACTGTGGGCTCATGAAAACGATCCCAAGAATGCTGGCAACATCACCTCCTTGAATTGCCAGGCTAATACGCTGGTAGAGGTAACTGCCGTCTTTGGAGTCTTTGGTAAAATTACTGTAGAATAACGTGCGAATGAGTCTACTTCATCATCATCAGCTCATGTCCCCACTACTGGGACACGAGCTTTACCTATTGATGGAACCACCAAAACGGGTCATGCACCACCATACGGGCCTAGTGCGGATTGGTTCAATGCAATTGGGACCAACGGCTATATGTACCTTCCGAAGGACGGAGGAGCTCGAGATAATAAATTGTTGGTCACTCATCTGATGACCAACCTTTGTATCAGTTGCTTAACATCAACAAAAGTATTAGACCGAGTGTGTTTACCACTACGCCATCGGGATCTTCGAGTAATAAGGCGCACTTAACAAAAACAATCATTTTCTACTTTTACTATTTCGTTTACCTTATCTAATTAGCACCATGCTGATTCCGCGTAAATTTCATGCTTTAATATCCGTTTCCATTCTGAAACACGGTCAAGCAGAAGCCCTCGGAACGCGATGACCAACTTTAAGTCCCGCTAAGTCCCCGCAGTCAGGTCCCGACGATTGTTCCTGAGTCAGCTCCCAGTTACTTGGTGCCGCGTTGGAATCGCTTGCCAGTTGGTATGCGAGTAGTCAAGATATTTTGAGTGAAACGGAACGATTAAAAATAGTTGACGGTAGCAAGATACATATTTGTTTATATGTTGATGAGGGAAGGGAATCGATAAGGCTCAGCGTAAGGAAACAAGAAATATAATAAAATAAAGTAAATAAAAACCAAACAGATAGAGAAGATAGCTACTGAAAAAGTCAAGTTATTATAAAAGCATAGACAAAAGCACCGGCCCGATGGCCAGTTCACAACATCTGCTTATTTGCGAAGCAAACAATATAAAAATACATGCAGGTTTTACAATAGACTCAACATAGTGATCAGTAAAGTTTCCACAATTAATTAAAAGAAAGAAAGAAAAAACATTTATTGATATAATAATTTATATATATATGTCGTAGCCATATTGTAGATTTGCTCACTTCACGAAATGCTCGATAATTTCATGTTATGATCGCATTTCATGAAATTTCTCACTGTCTATCGGCCACATCATGATGTGGTTTGGGCAGATCAACGATAAGAAATCGTTTCTCGATATGGGCAACTAAACGCGCGGCTACTTTATGAAATGTTCAGCCTTTAGTGATCATATCGTAAAATATTTACATTACCCACCGTTAGAGGCGCTGATATCGTTTACTTTTTGTGTCGAAACAATCGATTTGTACAATCTTATGCCGCTCCCCCCTTCTCTGACTGCGCTCCCCCCTTCCGTGACTGCGCTCTCCCTTTCATGACTAAGCACCTCCCTTCCGTGATTGGACCTCGCTACGCTGCGCTTTGCTCAAGAAAAAAAAATTAACTTAACCTAACCAACAGTAAGGATTTCCTACATTCATGATATGGCCAAACGTAACGAAAGGGCATATCATCAAACGTTGACGCTTTAACGATATGATCAGTTTAAGCTGGGCATATCGTGAAATACAACCATTTCATGAAATAGTCGATTACATCATAAAGTGATCAATTTTAAGATCCGGCCACGGAATATACCTACAATAGTATAATTAATACAGACAAATTAGGTACTACTACTCACAGGAGAAACGATAAAAGAAATGCACGAATCTGTGTTAATTAATATAAAAACTATTTTAAAACTAAAGTGATAGCTAAAAGCTTCATATTGATTTTAAGATCGTTTTAAGTTTGATCAGAATCTGCTAATTGATTTGAAAGCATTTAAAGTTTGTTTAAAAAAAGAAACAATACAAATTAAGCAGACAATACATAGTACACACAAACACACTCACGCCTGCACACCCGACTACCTTAATCTATTAAATGTCCTGAGTAGAATTTTAACTTCATGTCTTAGGTATATCATTGAACATTATTATTAAAGAATTTGACAGAAAAAAGTAAAAAATAATAGGAATAGCGTGTAGCTAATGGGTCCTGTCCTGACTCAGCAAAAGCTTCTGCATCAGTCGTACGTATGACACACCGAAATTTGAGATAGCTATTCATACATTAGTAATTCAGTAAGTTAATAAGCTTTTTGTATATATGGGTTTACATACAGAGCTATGGAGATTGAATCACATATTCCTGAATTCGCATTCACACGTAACATGACATACCGAAATGTGAAATGGCTCTTCATACATTAGTCATTCAGAAAGTTAATAAGCTTATTGTAGGTATGGATTTACGTTAGTGTGTGTGAGTTTTGTTTATCCGTATTACGTAAAACAAAAATTAGTATGGCATTAAAGCAGACCTCCTGGCGACATACGAGATGAGTTTTTACCAAACTAATTCTTCTTTTCGTTATGTGATCGAATGTATAAAATAACTCACAATAGGCCCTGTGAGCTGTGGAGGTTGAATCACATAATCCCGAATTCGCATTCACACATTCTATCAGTTCGCTTACCGTCGACGTGACGCTTAAATAGTTATAAGTAGTTAGTTTAAACAAGGCTTGGCTAGTCTCTGCTCTAAGACGC
Source organism: Eudonia lacustrata (assembly GCA_947562085.1). Classification (NCBI taxonomy): domain Eukaryota; kingdom Metazoa; phylum Arthropoda; class Insecta; order Lepidoptera; family Crambidae; genus Eudonia; species Eudonia lacustrata. Next base: position 992,508 of record OX387330.1, read on the forward strand.
TGCAGTCCCCAGTGCAGAGCCGTAAACTCCATAGACATGACAAATCTCTGGACAGGCAAAGTTACAAAGGTAGAGGACCTCAAACGAATGGCGAACAAGGTAGAGCTGGTACGCACCATCAAGCAACGAATGGTTACCTACTTGGATCATGTTCTGCGTATCAAGAGATACCAGCTCTTACGTACCATTATGATGGGAAAAATTGCTGGAAAAAGAAATGTTTGAAGAAGGCTTCGTAACATCAAAGAATGGACCGGTATCAAAACCGTGGAACAATTATTCAGACTAGCTCTGGATAAGATGCGATTTCGTAAACTGACTGATGACTCTTAGTAATGTAGAGGAACCATAAGAAGATAAGGTCTAAAATTAATGGTGAGTACTCTTTAAAACAGCGTGTGAACGAAGCATAGCTGAGTGTCTCAATAATCCGCGTCAATTGAATTTCGTCGCATAAATTCAAAAGGAGCTTGATGGCGCAAATAATGGTAAACGCGCACAGCTATCGCTCAGATAACTGAAGTTAAACAACATCGCGAAGACCATCAGATGAGTGACCAAAAATGTATATTGCCTTAAACGGCATTTTCAGCGTCACCGGGCTTTTTTGGGGGCGGCGAGGTACGTAAAGGGTACCTCAAGCCGTGTGCAACGTATCACCTTCGGAGGTTTTCTAGAGAGAACGGTATCATACACTTAAAAGTGCGTGTCCCCTTACCCTACTAGATTCTCCGAAGGGTTCGGATCGGGAATTCCCTCGTACACCGGAAAGCACGATAAATGGTGGCACGTTAATAATGTTCCTGGCTGCATTATCGGTCATAAACAACCACCGCACCGGAAGCACTGGGCCCGTGTGGTGGTTTATGGCCCGTTCTCCCTGTGGTGTTGCTATCTAAAGGAAAGGCTCCTGCCCAGCAGTGGGAACGTAAAATAGCTGGTGATGATAACGCTTAAACATAGCTAAGGCACTGGGAAAACGTAGACACTTTTGTCTTGTTTGGGATACAAGCTACCAGTGAATATGAAATCAGCCCTCCCTGCGCAGACATAGACACTTTTTGTGTCCAGTTACTCCACCTGACACTGATACAGCAACTCGGTTTCCTTGTTTAATGCCGTGTCGGTAACAATAAGTGACTACGTTTGCGCAGCGCCTAAAAGCCTCTGCTCGAAGGCTTGATAATGTTTCAATGGACGGGAGGGAGATATGACTTTAAAGGTTTTGTTTAGCGGACTTACAAAAAGAGAAGACTGCCCCAGTTGTTAACATACAGGTTGATTAAGAATCTCCTCGAGAACGAAAAAGGAGAAAAAGTTAAAAAAAGGTTAAAAAAATTGATATGACCTTCATAGCAATAAAGACGTTTCCCATGATTGAAGTATTAGAAAACAACATAATTATACGGAAACAGTTATATACAAAAAAATTACCGAAATAGGGAAATGGTTTGGTGGAGCGAGGGCGTTCAACTAACAATCATAAAAGTGAAATTACGGGTTATTTAAACTGAAGCTACATTTAGAAACAGTTTGTTGTCGTTATAAGCTTTAATAATCTTGTTCCTTATCGGTCTGGGCTTCAATAATCTGCTATATTAAAATGACCACAATCGCGTATCAGTTGTCTGATAAGAGACCACGATTACGTAGTTACGTCTCTGTGATCTGTTCCGACAATTACAGATAAGGTAGCTAATCTATCTAAAAAAACCACTAAAGTTTTTTATATGTTTTGGGTAAGCACTAGGTCTTCAACCCACCTGATGTTAAGTGATAATAAGACCTATGGTGGAAGCGCACTTCACCCGGAGTCCTGAACTACTGAGGCACTACTGAGGGCTCATGGGCCCTCTTAACTCGCATCGATAATTTTCATAGTTGAGGCTCGACCGCGAAAGAAGCTAGCGGAGAGGTTAACTATGAAATTTATCGTTGTGAGTTAAGAGGGCTCGTTAATGGGTCCTCTTAACTCGCATCGATAATTTTCATAGTTGAGGCTCGACCGCGAAAGAAGCTAGCGGAGAGGTTAACTATGAAATTTATCGTTGTGAGTTAAGAGGGCTCGTTAATGGGTCCTCTTAACTCGCATCGATAATTTTCATAGTTGAGGCTCGACCGCGAAAGAAGCTAGCGGAGAGGTTAACTATGAAAATTATCGTTGCGAGTTAAGAGGGCTCATTAATGAGCTCGCTCATTTCGCGGTCGAGCCCGGGCTTTATTGTCCTATTCAATACAATTTCAAAGCTACTGAGATACGATAGTCGCCTTGAGTGTCTCTTGTTTACTATCCGTATTCATTATACTACGTTATTCGTATGGCAACATTTCAACACTACCTCTGTGGTCTAGTGACTAAGACCACAGGTCTAAACCCAGAGGTCCCGGATTCGATTCCTAGCGGGGGGTACGTGTTTGTGTACTCGGTTTGGTTGGTGGTAGGGCTTGTTAGTCTGCCTGGCTAGCTACCACTATCTTATCTAAATATGTCGCCATAACATCAATGTTTGTAGCATTGTTGTGTTTCGGCAGCTAGAGATAAGACAGTCAGTGCCTCAATCGTTGAGGTTCCCGGGTGAAGTGCGCTTTCATCATTGGCCTTATCGTCACTTTACATCAGGTGAGATCAAAGTACTCTGCTTACCCGTAAAATATTGAAAAAAAAAATGTCGTCGTCGCATTAATGCTATACTAATTCTCGGTATCGTTAACTTGATCAAATGACAAATGAAACTTACACTGATACCCTATGCCAGCTATTAACGATAACAACTAACATCTGTACGATGACGTCACTAACGTAATGCATTCGGTAGAACTCGTTGAATGCAGTCAATTAACGGTGACGTCATAGCTGCTGCGCAGTGGAGTGTGACGTCACTGATAAGTCGTGATCTACAGCGGCGAAGCTCGCTCGTAGGAGCGTAGGCGTTTATCAGTCGTATTCGGAGTTAGTATATCGTTAGCTAATATTGTTTGTTGAATAATAGTGTTTGAATTCCATACTAATAACAATGATGTATCGTATGAAAAGATACTAATACTACCTACAGTAGTTGCTTGGGACCACTTTACCAATTAATCATCAGCTCATTTTATATCCCCACTGTTGGACACGAGCCTTCCCTATGGATGGATAGGGAGAACGTGCCATAAAGCACCACGCGGGCCCAGTGCGGATTAGTGGTTGTTAACGACTGCTAATGCAGCCGGAACCAAAGGCTTTACGTGCCTTCCGAAGCACGGAGGAGCTCGTGATGATAAATTATTGGTCACCCATCCGATGGGCATCCTTTGCGAAAGTTCCTTAACTTTAGCAATTACATTCCGGCACGCTAACCACTGCGCCATCGAGCTCCTCCTTTTTGATATACTGGAAATCAAACCTGGTACTATATGGGACTGGTAATTTAACTACTAAACTATAGAAGTGGTCGGTAGCGTAGAGCTTTAAGAGCTCTACTTATAATATTCGGGTAAATGAGAAGGCGGATAAGATTATTACACTTGACACTTTCCCAACTCGTCTCATTTTTAACTCGGCTCTTTCTTAGTTGGTCTCTTTTGCAATGTTGACACTTTCATAACTCGTCTCATTTTTAACTCGGCTCTCGCTCGCTTCATCATCAGCCTATACTAGTCCACTGCTGGACATAGGCCTCTCCAAGTGCACGCCACCGAGCACGATCCGCGGCTACTCTCATCCAGCTCTTGCCAGCCACCTTGCGAAGATCGTCGCTCCACCTAGTCTGAGGGCTACTTACTCGCTCGCTTATTTTTTTTTTTTTTTTGCCCGAGCAAGTAGTCTTGATCACGTACCGATCACCACAGTAGCTACAATGTCAGTAGCGTTGTTATATTCGGATCTTAGGTAGTAAGGAGAGAAGATAGTTATCTAATAAAATATACATTAATGACATATTAATTGAAGCAAATACGTACTATTACAAACTGAGATATATTTCTGGTTTATTTCTTGTCTGGTGTGAAAGGAAGACCAGTGTCGTTCTGTGTTAGCATTCTATGACATTATGCTTTCATTATATTATATTAGGTTTTGTATTATAGACAACAACATCACCTACATTGTTCTGATCCCAAGGTAAGTAGTTAAAGCACTTTTGTTATGAAAATCCTAACTCAATATCGAATAGTTCGTTTTCGACATTGACCCGACCGGGCATCAAACCTGGAACCTCAGAGTTAGCGCCGCCCAAAGTACGGCGTGCAAGCCACTCGGCTACAGAGGTCGTCAATTATGCTGAATAAATGCCACTATAGAGTCATTTCTTTAAGGCGACGCACCGCTAAACAATAAATCTCATACGGAGCGTTTGCGCCCCGTAACAAAAGAAAAACTGTTTTTTCCCTTCAAATTAAAACTACAAATTATTTAAAAAAATGAACTACAATATTGAAGTGTGTGTTAAGACTAATCTACTAAGAAAATTTAGATGCTTAAATCGGTCTGGTTAGCACGTAAAATGCAAATCTGTGTTTTAAAAGAGGTTACTTTGATATTTTTTTCTCTGTTATAAAAGTTGACAAATCGTGTTTCTGCAACTAGCAAAATGAAGTCAATTAAACGAAAAATTATGTCATCAAATATTACTTTCAAATCTTTTGTAATTGTTGGGAAAAATCAAGATCCCCGCCACGTAAATTTCCAATGCGTCGCCTTGAGAAATATTAAGAATAATTCTAATTTCCGAGCGATTTTGTAAATGTCTTGAATAAAATACTTATTAGAAATCTTACATTCTTCTAAGTGAGCTAAAAAGGCAAAGTGTTGAAAAAATATTCAGGGGGGTAACCACGAGCTCTTATAGCAGTATTATTGCAGTTGTGAAAACGAGACGCGTGTAGCGGCGAATATATTTGCGTCCCTTTTTCACAACTGCAATAATACTGCTTTAAGAGTTCATGGTCAGGGGGCAGATCGGATGTTGATGACGTAGGTCGACATTGAATGCCTCTTTTCGCTTGCAGAGTCAGATTAGATAGTGTTGATTAGTTTCGGCGAGTTGGATTGAGCCACAATAGCATAGTTGGCAGTGCACCTGACCCGGCAAGTCATGGGGTGCGGGTTCGAATCCCGCTCGGGGAATGTTCTCAACATTTTTTCTTTTTTCAAAAGATTTTTAACTTACCTTATCTTTACGTACCTACACAGGCGAAACGAAGTCTATGTTCGTTTGTGTGAGACACACGATCGTTGTTGATAACATGTCAAGACTTTATCAGGTTTCTGACGGATAATTATGTCGAGATCCCGGCTTTTACGAAGAATTTCAACTACTTTCATATACCGTACCTATAGCTTTGTATAATAGTGAAGGTACTTTTTAATATAGTTTAAAATACGTGAAGAAAAACTTTTAAGCAGATTGCGCGAACAGAGTAGCGTGAGATTTGGCATTGTTATAGTTCATATTATTTTGGAGAAATTAATAATAATAATAAATAATAAATGTTTCCCACACTCACACCAATTATTTAGCCCCAAGAATAGCTTCCTTAAGAAACTTGTTAAAATGGTTAACTAGTAGTGGCATTATACATAGGAAATACCCAGACCCGAAACAATATAGAAAAACAGGTATTTCTAAATTAATCCGACCGGGGATCGAACCCGGGACCTCAGAGATGGTGACACCATGAAAACCGGTGTACAAGCCACTCGACCAAGGAGGTCGTCAAATTATGAAAGAATGAATGAATTGGTCGTGAAATTATGGAAGATAATCTATACTAATATTATAAAGCTGAAGAGTTTGTTTGTTTGTTTGTTTGTTTGAACGCGCTAATCTCAGGAACTACTGGTTCGAATTGAATAATTATTTTTGTGTTGGATAGTCCATTTATCGAGAAAGGCTTTAGGCTATATAACATCACGCTGCGACCAATAGGAGCGAAGCATCAGTGAAAAATGTTGCAAAAACGGGAAAAAAGCCAAAAAAATTAAAAATGCTGCCGAAAGTCACTATTCCACGCGGACGAAGTCGCGAGCACAGCTAGTGTAGAATATGTGTTTTTTTTAATGTAGCCTATGTTGTGTCCCACTGCTGGACAGAGGCCTTTCCTCTGCGTCTCCACTGGGCCATCTCACGCCATTTCGGAAAAAAGTCGTCGTCCCACCTACGCTTTGTTACAAATTTATTTATTTCAAAGTCAAAGTCAAAGTGTTTATTGCGATTCATGAATGTTGGACAAGGTAATGTCATCAATAATACAGTACATCATGTTACCCATTTGGGCATAGCATTGCATTTTAGCGTGGGCGTGTAACGGATATGCAGACAGATTAAACTTAAATAAAATTAAATTGAACAGAAGCACAATAATTAGGAAGGTTCATAAAATCAAAAGAAAATCAAATAAAACTATCATTGAAATATTCATTCAAGTTGTAATAGCATTTTACTTTATTATTTATTTTCACTAATCATATTTAACATATTATTAATAATTACATTTTATTTTATTTAAATAAACAATGTTTATACATACACTGTAAAAAAATGCAAAGTAAATGTGGATTGGTTTTATTGAGAGTGCGGAGTAGCAGGTACTGGGCGACCCAGTGATTTGGGCGGATGTGCCCAAGGAAAATAATTACATGTTGAAAATTTTTAATATTAGCAACGATATTTGTCTTTGATTTCCATTTATAAAATGTAATGTTTTTTTAATTATTTAATTAGAAATAATTAAAAAACCCTTTCTTTCTAGTAAAAAAAGTTGGAAAAAATACTACGTCCTTAATTGAATAGACGCAAATAGGCAGGTGCGCCCTTTCAACCTCGAACGCCTAATATATTAATTGTTTACTAAGTATCAAGTTAAGAAGAATAGGCGCATTTGGCTATATCCGCCTTTTTCCTTATGTATCCAAAATCATACTGATAATCCTTGACTGAGATAAAAAGTACATAAAATTATCTATTTAAACCCTATTTATTTTTGAAAAAGAAAAATACAACATCTAATGTGAAATATTTATTATCATAAAATTGGCTTTTGAAACAAACAACAAGAAGTCCTTATCTATGGCACAGTAACATAAAAAAATCCAAAATAAATGTCATTTATTCTTGATATGAGTTCCACTTAAAAATCAAGAATGTACTTGTGAGATAATTATTAATTCCTTAAACTTAGAACTTAAACAAAATATCTTAGGTTAGTTAGTCTTAATTCAGTCGTTTTATAAATGATTATACATGTAAACAAAAAAAAATAACAGACTTGAAAATAATGGCTACTGGTGTATGTCATCTAAACTAGTTCAAGTATCTCTATATTATTATTTATTGCAACAGTGCTGTATTGTTTTACAATTAATAAAAAGTAAACATAGAAAATATATTTTCGAGCTCACAGCCGTAATCATAAATTTAGGGTGATAGTTAAAATAATCAGTCAGTTATAATGATTTAAGCATCATTTTGATTGGTTTCTTCTCTGCAGTTTAATAAACCATCGTGACTGTTGTCATTTGCTTGACATAGCGAAATTTCTTCTGAAGTTTTTAATATAGTACTACTTGAATTTGGCGTAGTAGTAGCAGCTAAAGCTTTGGTAACTAAGTTAAAGCTTCGACCTTTCTTCATGACAGTTTTGTCTGCAACAAATGTAAGTAAGTGATAACCAATTTGCGACTTGATAATATGTTAACACCATAAAAATTTACCACATGCGGGTTAAACTAACATTATTTTAAATAAATTAAACCAGCAAACACCCTTAGTCACGATTTACACCATAAAATCTACAAAATCCTCCTTGTAAAAACTCGGTTGATAACTTTATCCGGTTTTAAGAAAAGGCGTCTTAACCGGCGAACACACACACAGACAAACAAACAGACGGACAATGGAGATACTATAAGGGTCCCATTTCTCGTTCTAAGGTACGGAACCCTAAAAATATGCATAACCCATTTTATACAGTAGGTGTAAGATACACAAAAGCAAACTAGTTCTTATTTATCAACAAATTAATTGAATTGAATTTAACTTAATATTACATTTACCGGAGCTTATCCATTTGGTGCATCAACAAAATGTTAATTTCCGAGCAAAATTTATACTTCGCTGTTAAACTTAATTATGTCTTATTTATAAGCACTCGATTATCCGATCACTGCTCATGATACTCTATTTCACATTTCTTAAACAAAAGATGACGACTAATGTACTTAATGTAATGAAAATTAAATAAATACTTACTTGGTGATAAATCACACAACGAAAAATTGCGCACGAGCGCGACACGTCTGCTTTCACACTCCACAGCCACTCGGGCGCAACTGATCTGTTGCCGTAGATTCCCCACCCGCGCAGCCCCCCGCTGCATTATGATAATAAATGAAAAAGACGCTTCTGCACAATTGCGCCTTATTAATTAAGTACCAATAGTACTTCTCTTTGCCAACTCAAGTTATAAAGACGCATAGGACAAATGCGCCCGGGAAAAACTTACTTTACGAAGTAGAAAAGGCGGAAGTGGCAGATGTTGATTTTTTTCCTTAATTTTATGCTGTTCCCAATTACTGTGTAAGGCGCAAATGGGTATAATATGCGCCTTTTTAATTTCTTCTTATAAATTGGATCACTTAAGCGTCTTTCAAATTTCCAAACTTACACAAAAATATCAAACCAAAAGGGCATTTATACGTAAATGTGACTTTTCAATTAAGCTTAAGGCAAATTCGTCTTTTCATCTTCAATCAGGTGCAAAAAAGTGTGCAGAAGCGCCTTTTTTTGTTGCGCTAAAACTGCAATGGAATGAGATTGAAAAATATAAAAAATATTGGAAGAAGCGCCTTTTTTGCCTGATTCCGGCAATGTATGTAACTCAATTTGGCAAAAAATGTTAGATACGTCTTTTCAACTAACGGGGGCAGAATTATTGTGCTTCTGTTCAAATTAATTTAATTTAAATTTAATGTGTCTGCATATCCGTTACGTTACGTTACGTTCCTTCGTAGTACCTACCTACAGTACCTGCCTACTTCTACCTAGTACCTAGGAACTACTTTTTATTAACACTTGAAATGTGTACATTAAATGTGTAACTTTGACTTTTATTGTTACAGATAGTCGATTGACTGTGCAGTAGCTGTCAGGATTGATCGGTGTGCAGTCGCACTGGCGCTGGGCTCTTCCAACAGCCTGCAGGTATGATATCCCATTGTAAAGTCTACGTAAACACTATCAGTATTGATTTGCCACATCCAGAATGCAAGTACGCTCTGCGCGCTTTAGGTCCGTGGTTGTCGATGCATACAATCGTCGCTGACATTTTTGTAATTTACCCAACATAATTTTTGATGTGTAACACCTTTCATCTCGCTTTCTTGCAATTTGTGGGAGTGATTTCGTGAAATGGGACGGAAGTGTGTAACAGGAAGTCGGGGAAGCGCGCAAGCGTGCGCTATTTTGTAATTTCTGTGGTCGATATTATGAACCCGACATTTATGTTACACATCATATTCGACTACTGTAGTAGGGCTCGCCCGTTTTTTTCATTTAATTTTGTGTTATTAACATGTACGCTCATTAGGTCTTGCTTCCTTATGTTAAGTTAAAATGTTTATGTTTTCTCAGTAAGTGAATATTGTTATTCTTTGAGATAAATAAAAATCTAAAACCATTTATGTCCCTGTTGTATTTTTCTTATCCATAAATTCAAATTCAAATTCAAATTCAAAAATCATTTATTCAGTTTAGGCTACAAGTAGCTCTTATGAATGTCGCTATGCCATCGGTTCGTAAGTCTACTCTGGGCGGGAGATCTTGCACTGAGAAGAACCGGCAAGAAACTCAGCAAGTGTCCAGCTCTTTTCTCCCTTACAGCGTCAAAAAAAATAAAAATTGGAAAATGCCCTATCATAGCAGGACACTTTCCATTACAAATAAACACAAAAAATATAGAAGACAACCACAACATGTAAAAAAACAAAACAAATAAACAAATCTAATATATCAAATTTACATCTGGTATAAGTTAAATTTCCACAATGTCATACAGTACCACTACAGTACTCTAATAATAGAAGGTTTCATTAAAATCAGATTATTGGTAAGAAGCAATTAGAAGTTTACAATTTGTATGGCGAAATGGAGAATAATTCTTAGCTACGAGTATATGACTAATTCAAAAACGAGGACTCGCTGAACTTTTGTGTAATCTAATGGTAGTCACGTAAAGCCGAAGATTTTCAATCTCTGAGACTGGTTAGCTCATCTCTCATAAAACACAACAACGCTACTAGCATTGTCGTTGCGGCCACAGACTTTGATAAGATGGTGTAGTTAGCCACCATCAATCTAATCCACTACCGAGACCAACTACTTATTGTCTTACTCGTTATAAAGGTATTTAGTTATTTACTAGTATAAATTGATATCTAGTATTTCTCTAAGCTCACCGTTATCACTCATACAGATGCTCCGTCGAGATGTTAGAACATCGTATACTTAAAACTACGTAATGCATAATATGTTATCTAGCGGCGGCGCCGGCGCTTGTTAAATTGATTGCGTGGTGCAGACGCTGTTTGAGTAGGTCAGGCGACGAGCCAATAGGCAGTTAGAAATAGCTCGTTATCCACTGCAGGTGCAATTATACTTCGCGCCTCGTCCTCGAGATTAGTAGTTAATTATTTTATATTGTTACTTGTAGTATCGCATAGATGTCACCACTCCTGCACTATCGTTGAGATGTAGTTTTTTTTTTTTTTTTTTTGGGTATCCCTATCTTTCTCTATGGCGCCATTGCCTCGCGTTCGTCATTCGCATTTTAGTGCTCGACCACTCCAGTCACTTTAAATTTCTTCCGTGTTCAATCGACTGTTTTCGTACGCAAAATGCCGTAACGTAAAAATCCTAAGACTTGTGAAGAAGAACTTGAACATATAATGAAAAAATGCGCAAGCTACAGCGCTAAATACGTGACAAAGGAAGCCCGGCGAGTGACTCGCCGCCGTTAACACACAACAACGGACTCGTAAACTCAGGTAACGAGTGTTTTATTAACTTATCAGTGTCTTAATTTTGGTACATACAGAATGCAACCAGATTTAGCCGTTGGGGCTTCTTCGACGCATTCAAAAGTAACGGTTGGCGTTGAATCCATTGGGGATTTTTACCTAACCTTGACAAGATAACAATCGTTATCTAATATAAGTGCAATGCCATTATTTAAAGTTTTCCAAATACGCACTTTTTGCTCGTACCTAGTTAAGTATAACGTATTAACGTTGTCTTATATGTATGTAACTGAACTAATTTTGGTACATACAGAATGCAACCAGATTTAGCCGTTGGGGCTTCTTCGACGCATTCAAAAGTAACGGTTGGCGTTGAATCCATTGGGGATTTTTACCTAACCTTGACAAGATAACAATCGTTATCTAATATAAGTGCAATGCTATTATTTAATGATTTCCAAATACGCACTTTTTGCCCGTACCTAGTTAAGTATAACGTATTAACGTTGTCTTATATCCACACCTATGCCGCAATTATCTGATTGATTGTCTGAAGAACTCGATAATGCTGAGCTAGTTGGCTTTACCCATGAGGTACAGGCGCCTGCTGACGATAGTCTTGTAGATGCAATGACTCCCCCAGAAGCGCCCTGTACGTCTTTGAGGGCTCCAGCCCTTGATACTACCAACAAAGATGGTAATTTGGACACTGATGTCCTTGAAATTCTGGGTGACGATCCGTTGCTCACAGAAAAACTTGGCAAAGACATTCGGCAAGAGCTTGTTTGCCGACTTGAACACACATCCATATAGGGTCTTAATAAAGAAGGTCGTAAGGAATTGATTTCGAAATACTCGATACCCGCCAATTGCTTGCGTATTAACCCCCCAAAAATAAATACCAAAATCAAAGTGGCTATTCCTGAAAACACTGTTAAGCGAGATAAAGGTATAGAAGCCAAACAAAACAGATAGCAAGTGCTATTTCCTGCCTAGGAGAAATCATTACTGCCCAACTTACGTCAAAGGACATGGACAAAGAAACGCTTTAAAAGCTTATGGATCTCAGCCGATGGCTATGCGATATTCATCATGGGGTCTTCTTAACAAGAAGAAACTTCATCCTTTTTCATTAAAAAAGGATCTTAAAGAACACCTTAGCAATACTAAGATTGACACCTTTTTATTTAGCGAAACGTTAGCTGAGACTAATAAAACAGCTAAATCGATTATTAAATCAGGAGTCAAATTAAAGGCTGATGCATCATACCATAAAAATATACTTAAGCGGGCGAAGACACTAAACCAGAAGAATTTAAACCGCAAAGCTCCTGGTCCAGCATACAGGCAGCCGGGCCCACCGCCGAGGAGCTACGAGCCTGTAGGCCCCCGCGCACCACCTCCGCCACCGCCGCCCGCGCACTCATGGAGACAGCCGTTGCGTCAGCAACAGCTGCCGGCACTGATGCAGACACAGGCACGTCGTCGCTACTAAATTCAGTTGAGTATGCCGGCCGTTTACATTACTTTAAAACCCAATGGTTCCTTATTACGAAAGACAGAACAATTCTTTCTTGGATTGATGGTTATAAAATCCCTTTCTCGGCTCCAGCATTTTAAAATTCGATCCCACACACTCCGGTTAAAAGTAATGAAAATAATATTCTTTTTACGAAGCTATTGGTGATTACGTAGATATTGAACTGAATGCGAACCTTGTAAAAACCAGTTTATATCAAGTATATTCCTAACGCCGAAACCTAACGGTAAAATGCGGTTTATCTTTAACCTTAAAGAATTAAAACTACTAAGAACTGCAGGATTAATTTCCACACTTTATCTTGATGACTGGCTGCTATTCGGTCAAACTTACCAGCAATGTATAGCAAACATAAAAATTACTAAAACCCTATTAACTTCAATTGGGTTCATTATCAATGAGGAAAAGAGCGTTCCTAAACCTTCTGTAACTTGTAAATTTGGTACGATCATTCAATTCGCACGAAATTAATTTAAGCTTACCTTTAGATAAAAGATTGCAAATTATAACAGAATTGGAAAACTTTTTGAAGATAAGAAATTGTAAAAGTCCGGAAGCTCGCCCAAGTCACTGGCTTGCTAGTATCAGCATGCCCAGCTGTATTGTATGGGCTACTTGACATTAAGGATTTAGAACGCTGTAAATTTCTTAACCTGAGAAATGACGACGACTATGATAAAACAATGAATATTCCTGTTACACTGTATCCGATATTCAATGATGGTTAAACAACATAGGTCACTCAGTGCGCCGCATTAGGAATGACGAGTATAGCACTGGAATTTATTCTGACGCCTCAACGAAGGGGTGGGGTGCGGCCTGTCAAGATGGAACAGCGAGTGGCCAATGTTCTAATGACGAGCGGTTAAAACATCTACATTATCTCGAACTCTTGGCTGCTTTCATTGCGCTGAAAACGTTTGCAAAAGGCTTTCAAGGCTGCCAAATTCTCCTGTTCATAGACAATTCTACTGCAATTGCCTACACAAATCGAATGGGTGGGATCCAATTCCCACACCTTACACAGATAACCAGGGAAATTTGGCAGTGGTGTGAAAATCGTAAGCTGTTCATTTTCGCATCTTATATCAAATCAAGCGATAACGTCATCGCAGATGCGGAATCACGCAAATCTCACCGGGACATTAAGGGAGTTAGCAAACTGGACTTTTCAATGCTTGATAGAATCATTTGGTATTGCTGATATTAACATGTTCGCAAGCCGCATAAATAAAAAGTGTGAAATTATATCTCATGGCATACAGACCCTGATGCTATAAATATTGATTCTTTCACCATAACATAGAGTGGTTTGAATTTTTATGCGTTTCCTCCCTTCTCTATTATATTAAAAGTATTAAAGAAAATAATTTCTGACAAAGCAAAAGGTATCATGGTTGTTCCTTCGTGACCTACGCAAAATTCAAAATCAATTATTCAGTTTAGGCTACAAGTAGCTCTTGTGAATGTCACTATGCCATCATACGCAACCATGGTATCCCGTATTTAAAGCCCTTGTGGTCTCCAGAATGATAACATTTCCACCTCATAAACGCACGATAATTTCCCATTCCAGCTCTCAGTGGATACACTAATCCATTACCCTGGTGGCAGCAGTCTTATCCGAGACGCGCTATCAAAAATTTGCTTAAGTCCCTACTGTGGTATATTTTACCCAGTTATATAATGAAGCCTGTCAATATGGCACCCTGAACTCATGCCGATCAGCGTTGTCGCTGTTACTGGGTCCAAACATATCAAAAGACTGGGTGTATTTCGTCTCCGACCACCGTTACCAAAGTATAATGTTACCTGGGATACAAATTGCGTTCTGGATCAATTGAGTCAATGGTACCCCAATGAAGACCTAACATTGACCAAAAAGACAATAACATTACTATCACTTACAACTGCCCATAGAGTTCAGACCTTGTCAAAAATAAATATTAAGAATATACATTCATCATCCAGCCGTATTACTATTACAATCTCCGATTTAATTAAAACATCAAAACCAGGCTGTAAACTGCCAACACATTATATACCTTTTTTCAATAATAAACCCACTATATGGTCTGGTAAAACTTTGTTATGTTACTAAATCCGAAACACCGCGGGTTGGAGCGGCAACTCCACTGTGTTTGCACGGTTCTATAATAGACCTGTTTTGAACGACGATTCTTACCTCATTCTATTTTGATGCTTAGGTATTTTATGTAGCAAATTACAATACTGATTGATTTGAAAAATTTAAATTAGGAACTGTTATGATTATTACAAGAATAATTATATATTAGTTAAATTACTGATCTACATAATGTTGTTTAATTAAGTATACAAATAAACCTACATTAATTCTAAAAGTATTTCCATTGATGATATTTCCCACATTATTACTACTCTCAAAGTCTACAAGTAACAACATAAAATAATTAACTACTAATCTCGAGGACGAGGCGCGAAGTATAATTGATGATTAAACGAACTTACCTGTAAGTGAAGTTCTATCATAATTATACGAAGCGCCTCGTCCGAAGAGATTAGTAACTCCCACCCACCCTTACTCTGCCATTATTCCCGTTACTAATCTCTAGGGAAATACATCAAAAAACCTGAATCTCTAAACTAAATGACGAACGCGAGGCAATGGCGCCATAGAGAAAGATAGGGATACCCAAAAAAAAAAAAAAAAACTACATCTCAACGATAGTGCAGGAGTGGTGACATCTATGCGATACTACAAGTAACAATATAAAATAATTAACTACTAATCTCGAGGACGAGGCGCTTCGTATAATTATGATAGAACTTCACTTACAGGTAAGTTCGTTTAATCATCAAATATAATTGCTGCTCATTCCTAACTAAATAGAAATAGCAATAAAGTAAAGAATCACATATTGTTTTCTAAAGTTTACGCGAACACTACAAGATAGTTAATGGAATTAATCAATCAATCTTGTCAGTGACACCTTTCATATATGGAAGTACAGCAGGTTGGCGCTCGACTGTGGTTGGTTTATTGCGTTTTCTGTGACGAAGCCGTGGTACTTTCAGTTTATTATCCTGTGGTACGCGCTTGACATGCTGAAGCTCAGCAGCCAGGTGTCACAGATGCCGCGTGCTCTCTGAAACAATGATTTCCCTACAGTAGCCAACTACCAACTAATTATGAGACGACCAACACCTCAGTCTCCCTGTGACCACGGACCCTGCAAAGGGTTCGAAACGTCAGGAAAAACATTGAATAAGTAATGTGTAAAATGAACGCGAGTAGATCCGTAAAAGTTGTTTCATTTTTATAAAGTAAAGTATAAAATAGCCTACTTAATCTTTTTAAAAACGTGTTGATAAAACTTTAACGACCGGGATTCTACCCCATGACATACTTGCAGGCTCATTACCGAAAATGCAACCAGTTGTTAATTGTAAAACTGCAACACGATTGCTCTAAATGCGGTTGATAAATTGGTATTACGGACACAAATCGCTAGGGTTGTCGCCTTGAAATTGTACAATTAACAACTGGTTGTTTTTTCGTTATTAAACCTACGGTTCAGGTACAATACCAACTATGTTATCGTGACTCCGTCCAACCCGCTGCTGAAATGAACCAATACTGTCTTATCTTACTTTGTGAGATGTTTTTGCTTTATTTATTTAATTTTTAAATTTGCGTTAAAAATTATATAAACAAAGCAAAAACATTTTATAAATAGCTTGTCTACTTCTTAACTGATCTTTAGTATTTGTAAAAATATTATGATCGGATGTTAATGACGGTAGTTGTTGACATTGAATGGGCGCCTTTGGCTTTCAAAGTAAAAAAGTAAAATAGTATTGAATAATTTCAGCGAGCTGGTTAGAACCACGATAGCTCAATTGGGAGAGCACCTGACCCGGTATGTCAGAAGGGTGCAGGTTCAAATCCTGCTCGTGGTATATTTTTCAACATTTGTGTTTTTTGTTACTTTAATAATAATAATTATGAAACTCTCGCTCAATGGTTGGATCAAGGGTCAGATACAGAAGGCGGTACTCTTGGACACGGCGCGAATAGTCCGAAGGTTCCTGTCTCTGCAGCCCTAACCACCGGCAGCATGAGCCCTGCCCTGTTGCCGGCGGTACCCTAGGCTAGGTTTTTTATAATATTTTTATGTTTTGTATGTGCTTTTGTATTTTACTTTTATATTAATATTATAACAAACCTAGGCTAAGAAAAAAAGAAATAAAGAGATAATAATAATAATGAAAAGTTTATTTTCTCCACAAAGGTAGTTACAATTACTACTAATTAAATTAAGGTATGGTTCACATAACCTTTGTGAGAGCTGGAGTCTATACCTGGTTTTATACAAAACCTGTGTTACAGATCACCAGGCTCTCTGCCACCTCGGAGTGGTCTAGTGTATGATACTTATAGTCATATATCTTATGATTAAGTGTTAACTACATAGTAGAGAAGACTACTACTTTGTAAGCCAAAGGAGCCATATTCAATGTCGAAAACCACATCATTTTGCAACGTCCTACAATCATTGAAATCAAGTCGGCGCCACAATTTATGGGTATTGGCTTAAACGTCACGCTTGGCAAATGTGGGTTTGCCACAAACGCAGGCATCCATCAAATCCGAAACACGCTTTGCCTGTGCTGAGAATTTAAATCAGGACCTCTGGATTTCAAACCGACAGCTTTGGTCAGTGGCAATTGTTAGCTCGCTGACGTTTCGGACACATTATATTCGGACACAGTGTCCGAATTAAATAAATAAATAAATTTTCCTACACTCACACCTATTATCTAGCCCAAGAAAAGCTTCGTTATGAAACTCGTTATATGGTTACTAGACAACGGATAAACATACTTAAAATACTTAAATACATACTTATTATACGTAGAAAACACCCAGACGCGAGACAATTAAAAAAAACAATAATTTCTAAATTGACCCGACCGGGGAGTGAACCCGGGACCTCAGAGATGGCGACACCATGAAAACCGGTGTACAAACCACTCGACCAAGGAGGTCGTCAAATTGACACTTTTTAATTTTTTAATTTTTTTTTATTGACTATTCAGACACTATTAAATTATTGGAGCTGTTCAGTACAGTCAGATTGTTAGCCAACTTATCTTATCTAAGTCTGTTGCTTTAACAACAATTTTAGTTGCGTTGTTGCGTCCCGACAGTTGCAGATAAGATAGCCAGTTCATCAGTAGTTGAAGACTTTGGGTAAAGTGCACTTCTTTGGCCTTATAGTCACTTATAGTCCTTATAGTCATTACCTCTGCGATAAGGATATTGTAGTTTTAAATTCACCAGAATATTTGGATAGCGATTTTTTTAATAACCATACTTACTATTATGTAAGATAGTTTTAAAAGCAATTTTATATTCTTCCTTCAATTTGTCAGACAGCCAAGTCGCCGTCAGCTAATTGAGTGTATCACTGTCTTAAAAACTTTAACTTCAGTTTGAAAACGTTTTTAATTTTGTACGCTTAAG
Organism: Eudonia lacustrata; assembly: GCA_947562085.1. Lineage (NCBI taxonomy): Eukaryota > Metazoa > Arthropoda > Insecta > Lepidoptera > Crambidae > Eudonia > Eudonia lacustrata. Next base: position 1,010,553 of record OX387330.1, read on the forward strand.
ACAAGGTTTACATTATAATATGTCGGCGGGAGGTTTGTAGGAAGGACGGCCAAGCCAACTCGGATTCGTCGATAACACAGTTCATCTTGGATCTTCAAAATAAAAACGCAGTCGTATTCCTTACAGTCACTTTAATGTTATTAACCGACTTCTTTTAACATCACAATTCAATTATTTAGAAACAGTTGCCCGATGCAAATAGATTTTAGAAACGAAGTGCTCCCGTTCAAACATGAAGCTGTAGATATACGCTTCATGCGTTCAAACAGTTCGTTGTCGCGATAACTGACGTTGACGTTTCGCGTAACATAGAGCGTAGGTTGCGCAGACCTCAGAAAATTATCTAAAGCGCAGACCACACTCAAGTATAGACTATACTTGTCGTTTCTAAGCAATGCTAGCGCCATGTCTCCGACATTATAAAGCAAGTGATTGAATATTAGATATTGTTATATTGATTAATTACTTGGATCGTTTTGCCAAATCGCTTCATTTTTCATTTCGAGATAATGAACTCTCACAAACTCTCCACATTTGCATGCCGTGGCGGTCAATAATAGAAGGCTGTACTTAGCATGTAAGATGTTATTGTTTGTTACATAATTTTTTGTGTTACTACAAGTTTTCGCTGACTGTCCTTAATAAATAAATAAAATAAATAAAATGAAATTATATAATTAATTATAACGTCTCATAAATTATATCTGTGGGATTAGTATAGTTAGCAATGAACTAGTGGACCCGGTGGACTTCGTACCGCTTCGACAGTTTCCATCAAGTGATTAAATTCTCTTTGGTTTCCATGACAACAAAACAAACGAATCAATTTGTATTGGATAATTAAATTGTCGTTTTTAGTATATCTATATATCTATAGTTTGATTTCCGTGGGAATATCGGGATAAAATCTATGTGTTAATCCAAGTTATAAACTATCTGTATACCGAATTTCATCCAAATCCATCCATCCGTTGCAGCGTGAAAGAGTAATAAATATCCATCCGTACTTACAAATTTTTGCGTTTATAATTTTAGTAGGATTTGTATTTTTCTTGAGATTGAGGTGTTATTTTCGTACATTCAATTCCCTATCTAATTTAACGTTAGAGAAATTGTGATGACTATACTAGTAGTACCAAATTATTATTTTTCATAACACACCAGGGAATCCAGCCTTCACCTCATCTGATGTTAAGTTAAGATTCCCCATTGTGGAAATAATAATTAAGATAATTTCTCCATCATCATATTTTTCTCCAAAATCTTATAAGTATACATTTTAAGTCACAAACAACAATAAAGGAAAAATATAAAAATAAATATAATATAAATATCGTAAGATACATAATATTACTAATGATAACACCACAAAGGCTGGTCAGTGAAATGTTAGTCGGTTAATCCGTCAACATGTTATCCGACTCACAAGATGAATGACTCGTCTGCCGGCCATATCGCCAGTGATGGAAGTCAAGGTTGCCCCACACAACCATTAATCTGGACGCTTACTGTCTTTCTTTGAGGCTAGTTGCGATCACGGAATATTCTGGATACTTATTTTGTGCATAATATGTATTACATATTTATTTAAAGATTAATTTTACACATATGCAAACATACTCTCTATTTATGTTATGGTCGACAATTGGTCCCGCAGACTTTCTTTTCCAACTACAGCTAGGGTTGGCTGGAAGAAATCTCTTTTAGAGATAAACTCACCCTTGTATATGTTTTTATAATGTAATTTAGACTGTAATTTTAATGTACAATAGAGGATTCAATAATAATACTCTTGCTTTTCTCCCTAAAAAGCATCAAATCAAATGAAATCAAATATTTTATTGCGAAGTATAGGTGGTAGTTGGTTTTTCACATAGTACTTATAATTAGTTCAGCCATATTCTGTCTTACTGACATGCAACATTCAGTGTAAAAAAGGGAAACATAAAAATAATAAAGAGTAATTACAATAAAGAAAAAAGAATATTAAACGAAATGTCAATTTGAAAATACAAAATAATAATAATAAAATAATATTCATAAAATACATAATTATGTCACAACTCTATTGTCATAATTTATCCTTCAGATATAAGTCAACGGTATAGTACGCCTTTTCTACAAGTAGTTTCATAAGTCTCGCTTTAAAAAATCCGATGTTCGAAACTTCTTTCAAACTTTCTGGCAGATAGAACCAATATACTTTTATTAAACAGAGCAGTTTTATTGGGGGGAAAACAAATATTATTAGCATCAGAGCAGCAGATTTAGCAGAGCATAGACAGACAGAGAGAAACCATTTTAAATCGATGGTGTAAACTCGCCGTTGCTGACGTTGTCAACGCCATATTTAGCAAAAGGAGAACTCTTGGAGCATGCTAGCCGCTCTCCTGATGTGCAAGCATCTTGGAACCCTGTCCGTAGTCAGCTCTTGCGACATGCAGCGATATGCATGGGAAGTTAACCAGCTGATATTTTCACGTCCCACGTGGGACGATATAATAGTCCTTGATATTTTAAATAATAGTCCTTGTTTACCTATCCAGACAAACTAATACGTTAGTTTTCAGGCATGGGTTCACGTCAGTAGTCTATTAATAGAGCTATGGGGATTGAAATTAAAATAAAAACAAAATTCAATATCATTTATTCAGTTTAGGCTACAAATAGCTCTTATGAGCGTCATTATGCCATCGGTTCGTAAGTCTACTCTGGGCGGGAGACCTTGTACTGAGAAGAACCGGCAACAAACTCAGCAAGTGTCCAGCTCTTTTCTCCCTTACAGCGTCAAAAATATTGGAAAATGCCCTATCATAGCAGAATACTATCCATTACAAATTAAAACACAAAATATATAATAGGACAATCATAACATGTTAAAAAATATATATCGAAGTTTGCAAATTTACATCAGTTACCAGTTTCAATTTCCACAATGTCTTTTAAAGTACTAATAAAAGTCTAAAATTGTCTAGAAAAAATAAAATTGAACCACGATTTCTCGGTTTCAACCCGTACATCTATCCGTTATTCCACTGGATTGGGCAACAAATGTTGCGCGTGTAGTCACTCACATCATCAATCAGTGGTCGGTTTTAAAAACAGCAACAGATAACAATATTGGGTGACAACACTGACAACAGATGTCTTATCCTATTACCTACTTTTTATGCGCATTTTCCAAATCCTCACCAAACACAGTAAACACAGCATCGTACTTTTTGTTTGAATATGAACAAATTGGAGTGACACAAGAAAAACGTAATAAACATCAATTTGCCAGACAAGATAAGACGAATCCCGGTTATCTTGACAATGAGCAAACTTCGCGCGCTTTGTTAAACCCGGGGATATAAAAAAAAGTAAAACATATTTTTCTTTTAACAATTGGGAGTGAAACCGGTGGTTGGGGCCGGACCTTGTTGAACCAAATACGTTTTTCCACAGCGGTTATCCTTAGGGGGAGTTAGCTTTTTTGTAATAGAAAGCTTGGTAAATACTCTGCTCTACCATATCGTAGAAGCAGAGTCCAGTGGCGAGAACTTATAGCGGAGCAGAATTGTGTCCCGCTATTTGTTTCTAAAGTTTCTTTGAATAAAAATAATTGACCTTTTATCTTGCGGGTCGGCAAGGTGAGGACCGCCTCACCTTGCCGACCCGCAAGATAAAAAGTCAATTATTTTTATTTAAATAAACTTTAGAAAAGTGCTTTTGAATCGTCCAAAACTTATTTACCTACTACCCATTCAGGACGTCTATTTCTTAGCTGTGGAGAAGAATGGGCGCAAGAAACTCCACAGCTCTAATATAATATGTAACGACATTTACAAAATTATATGCTGTTACCGAGTTATACAATTTAAAAAAACATTAACAATATTTTAGATTAGAAATACCTGTTGGAGTGATTGGAGCATTTTAAACCCATGCTGTTTTGTCTTCAGTGTAATCAGACACTTTATAATAAGCTTTTTTATAAAACTTTGCTTTAAGTTACTTTTTCGTACCTCGTTTAAATCGCAATTAGTGCTCATCTACTTACATAATATAACCGCCTCTTTCTGGCCTCAGACTCAGAGGCGTCGCTCGATTCCTAGTGAATATACAACGTTTGTACTCGGTTTGCTGGTTTGTTTTTAATCTGCCTAGCTAACTACCACCAAATATTTCGTCTTAAAATCAATGTTAGTAGCAGTCTTGTGGTAACTAGCAAGGTGGACTTAAACCAACCAACTCTCTAGACTTCTAGGTCTGCGACGATCGGTCGGTGGTCTTATCTACACACACAGAGGCGATTTTTACCTATTTTTATTTATTTATTTTATTATTATTTATTTTTATAATAATTTGCAATACAGTATATCGTGATCAAGTCTATTTGAACTACTTCATCCGATACACGTGGACAGAGGTCAGGATCAATTCCATCGAAGATGCCAATCTGTAGTGTGTACAGAGAGCATCAAATAGATCGACGTGATTAGCCTATAAACTGTCTCACTGCTGGGTAGAGGTTTCCATAATTAAAATAGAGCTCGTTAGCCTTAAATAATGTTTCACCAAATTATGTTTGACTAGCGGCCGCTCGCGGTGTCACCCGCGTGGTTCCCGTTCCCGTAAAAATATCTGGATAAAAAGTATCCTATGTGTTGTTCCAGATTATAAACTATCTGTATGCCGCATTTCATCCAAATCCATTCAGTAGTTTTTACGTGAAACAGTAACAAACATACATCCATGCTTACAAACTTTCGCTTTATAATATTAGTAGGATATTTTCTTTCATTTGTTTGACTGTAGATAGGCTAACATCCTGCTTTATCGGTATTTTGCGGTGAAATGAGTGTTTAAGCCAAATCCAACAATACAAGCCAACTCATTGAAAAAACCTTCATATTTCTAATAATTTTATGAGCAAAGCTTAGACTTTTTACAATCTAATAAGTACGTGCCATAAAACGAATTACTGAGTAACGACGCACTAACATTAACAACGATCGTAAAGAATACGTAAAGTCAGCTTTGACTCTTCATAAGCAAGTAAGTGTCACCACCAAGCGGTTTTACTTAAAGCTTATTTTGAGAGAACGAGTGAATGAGTGAATGATTAAATGAGTAAATTAGTAAATCAGTGTATGAGTGAATGAGTTAAGGAGTGATTGAGTGAATGAGTGAATGAGTAAATGAGTGAATGAGTTAATGATTGTATGAGTAAATTGGTGAACGAGTAAAAGAGTGAATGAGTGAATGAGTTCACAAGTGAATTAGTGAAAGAGTGAATGAAAATAACAATAACATAATATAACAATAACATAAAATAAAAATACAATGTGTTTACTTTCATATAAAGTTTCTTCATCAGATTTTCATTTAATTATGGCTCTTTCAAAACAACACTTACTGCATACTTAGTTTCGGGCTAACGCTTCGTATCACGTTATCGCTCTCGTTCGTTACTGACGATGCTTCGTTCGTTGCAGTTATAGCGCCGTCTCGAAGGCCCATCGATTGGCAGCCAGGTGGGGGTGTGCATTATAGATATGCCAAGTAATTGCTAGTTTGATTTGTTAATCGTTTGACGTGCACAGCAATTCTATGTCCGACAGCGGTGTTTAAATATTCATTATATGTACTTGGAGTTTAACGTTTAACCTTTTGATTCTGAATGAATAAAAAATATTGTGTGATGTATGTTAACATTTGTTTACTTTAATTTATTTTATTTTATTTTATTTTTCTTTATTAGGGATAACAACAGCATTTTACAATAGTGATTGTGTTACATGTTCGTAAGCCAATTATAGTTATCTACGGATAAAAAGAACACACTTATTTGAATAAAATTAACTTATAAAATTAATTTACAATGCAAATTGCTTAGGTACCTACTATGAATATACATACTCATAGATATAAATACAGATATTATATACTATATAATTATATACATATTATACATATATATATATATATATATATATATACATATATATATATATATATACATACATATATAAACACACAATACATATTCATATATACACACACATATCCATATATATACATCTCAATAAGCATTTATAAATACTTATATTATTATATACATAAAATAAAATCAAAAATGCCGATATTGTTAATTCAATAATGCAGCCTATTACCAAAATAGACTAACAATCATAGTAAAAAAGAAAAGAAAACAAAAAGAGAAACTGCATGATATCTACACATACTAGTCAAAGCCCAAAATAAATTTTCTAATATTAGACATGAATAAATGTTTAGATCCTATGAAAGGGTCAATGTTATGGAAAAGTTTATTATAAGTTTGACCGATTCGTGCAAATACCGCGTTTTTTCCATAGTTTGTGGGGTGAAATGGCACATGGAATAAGGTAATGTGAGTTACTAAATTAAAAAGTCTCGTGAAGCTTTTTTGCTGTATTAGGTTCTTATGTAGAAGTTAGTAAGTAGTCCATAATAAAACTCTGTCCCATATGGCTGGGCAAAGTTCTCCGATAGAGTTATTCTTAAGAGGCCTATCACAAAATGCGCGCACTCTCGCTCTCTCAGTATTACGAGCAGCCGACGCATCGCAAAAGTGGCATTTTATGCAGTTGTAATTACATTTATTTGATCTTTAATAATTTTTTATCGTTCAAAAAAAGTATATAACTTGAAATCTTATAAACTAACGTTAATTCTGGTATACATTTAACTTAATAATATTAATGGAGTAAGGAGATATTTATAGCTAATTCTCAACATTTTATGGCTTTGACCCATTCAATTTTTTTTGTAGAAATTCCATTCATATTTCGAAATTCCGAGGCCGCTACGAACTTAACCACTATTTAAGAGATATCATTCTATATTTTTCATTTCGTTTGCTTAGTACAGTAGTTCAATCCATGAGCTTGAAAATTGCCGTCAGCGTATTTAATTGAAAACTAGCTTCGGAATTTTGGCTTTATATAAATAGATAAGGGAAAATTGCAGAAAGCGAGGCCTCTACGAATTATACTAATAACTATTCTCCACCATACAATAAGTCAAAATTGTCTAAGGGTTTCAGTTTCTCTGATCAAGAATGCCGAAATTCGGCATTTTATGCAAAAATCACGGTCAAAATGTATTAAATTAATCTTAATTCTTTTTGCATAATCATGATTTTTGCATTTTTTCCCTATTGGACCCTTAACGGGATTACCATGTTTATTGTATTTGTCACAAAAAACGACTAAGTAAAAGGGTAGATCCGTGTGTCTGCTAATAGCACCCACCAACCAACAAAGTGATCAGGACGCATGCAACTACGCTGTAATATCGGATAATATTATTATATCAGCCATAGCTGTCCCACTGCTAAGCAAAGGCCTCCCCACGCTTTTCCACACCTTCCGGTCCCCTGCAACATCACGCCATTCCTTCATGAACCTATCAAGGTCGTCCCGCCATCTTCGTCTTGGTCTACCTGGTCGCCTTTTCGCATTTTGTGGGGTCCACTCCGTTGTGACCCGCGCCCACATCTCTAATATATAAAATATAAAAATTTAATAAATTAAAAACTGAGTCGGAGCCCTTTGGTTGACCCGACACATACTTTAGTTACACCAAGGTTGTATTTTTAATTGCTATTTTAGTTACTGTTTTTTTAATGTGACTGTTGGTAACCCCAACATTAAAATTATAATGTTTTTGTAGACTGGCAACAGTTTTCGTTCTCTTCCGCTCCCGCGGTCTCTGTGTAAAGACGTAATAAAGTCCTTTGCTATAATTGGGCTCCTTTTATTATCATCAAGACATCAAATCTCCTGCCACGCCATACAAATAGTTAATACAGTCCACTATCATCGATTCCATAATCAAACAGTGAATTTGTGTATGTGTCGTGTATTGCCAATATGTTATTCATTCATTCAAAATATATAAAGGCCACCTCTCGTTCGACATGCGGTAGACATGACCAGCCCAGTCCCACTTCAGCCCGGCGGCCCTTCGAGTAACATCAGCAATTTGCGTGCGAGAGCGCAGCTCTGTGTTTCGAACGCGGTCTTGTCGCTTTACTCCTAAAATGCTTGGCTGCAAATATCGGATAGGTACTCAAAAATAATAAACATGGTAAGGATTCCGTTAATAATTAATCTAATGCAAGTAGCCATAGCAGTTTTAAAAGTCAAGTCATGATAATCAAGCAATTAAATTATTTTGTCTTACTGCAAGCTAAAGCCTCTTTTTCTACCTATTTCTGTCTGCCGCTGCAATGGAACAATCTGGTTTGTATACGTCAAACTCATGACGTCATCGTTATTCCAAAAGGTGGCTGATTTCACCCAAAGCTCGTCTGACATGCGACGGACTTCGCCTGCCCAATCCCATTTTAGTTGGGCTGAATTTGAATAGATGTCCTTATCTTGGATCTGGAGCGTAGAATCGAGTTTCTTATGCAGTCTGTGTGGTGAAATACAATGTAAATATGAGTATATAAATGGACGTGGTTAGATAAATTCGAAACAGGAATCTGTGGGCCGATTTTAATGAAAATTTAAAAAGGTTTTATGCAGTATATCTAAGATTCTATTATTCTTTAACGAAGTCATGGTTTTGATTTAATTATCAAAAAATACTTTTTTAAAGTTCATTTTTAATAAAAAATATGCATTGTTGAGTTATCGGAGATTTGTGAACGTCCATTAGAAATGTAACAAAATTCTCAAACCTTACATTCTTCCGATCAACAACAAGATCTACACAAATCTCTAAATAATTAATAAATCTTTCACGATCGAGTCAGCTAATTAATTAAATACGAAAGCAATGGGAATTACAATATTTACCAACTTTGAAGTCACACTCTTTGATTCCAATTTAACTTTGACCCCTACGCAAAGCCTTCGGGTACTTTTTGCCCTTATTCAAACCAAACTGATAAATAACACTGCTTGTAATTTGGGAATCTGCCATAAGTTCTAAGGTATATTCTGGGTACTCGTGCGTTGTAAGTTAACCCTTTTTCAAACCCAATTTTAACCCATGACTTGCTATAGGACAGCTCGTTGTAGATGTTGCGTTGATGTGGTGGGTGGCTTAAGTCATAGACTGATAATTATTTTCAAAATGTCAAAACATAAACATATTATTGGGGTCAAAAATAAGTTTCGGACATATAAAACAACTTTTATGGATCTACTTGCGTTCATTTTACTCATTGATTTTGATTTTTTTATTCAGACGTTTCGAACCCTTTGCAGGATACGTGGTCACAAGGAAACCACGACCACGGACTCTGCAAAGGTGTGAAATGTGTAAAATAAACGCGAGTACCTACATCCGTAAAAGTCGTTTAATTTAAATATGTTGTGTCCACGTAAACTTTAGAAAACAGTGTCGGACATACTCTAATAAGAATATTTGGAGACAATGGGAGTCTTTTTACAAGGCAGCTTGTAAAAAAGACTTAAGTAGGTATCTTTTTAGATATATTCGCAAATGTACATCTGGTGAAGGTCGTGGGAGATCCTTTTGGGAAGGCCTTTGTCCAGCAGTGGACGTCTTTCGGCTGAGATGATGGTGATGATGATGATAATGATGATGATGATGATGATGATGATGATGATGATTCGCAAATGACTCCGCTCTACCTGAGGACAGCTAGTGAAGTAGGATTGTGCCACAGTAGTCGTCTTCACGTTGCCGACCCACAAGTTCCTTCTTCACAACTCGTTTAAAAAACCCCATGTCGTAGGAAAGAGAGAACATTCTATTTATTGAGGCCTCCAGTGACAATATGGCTGGCAGCTACCTACCAGCATATGAGCCTGGCAACTTAAGGAGATAATGTTGCCAGCGTTCGAAGGAATACTTCCTCGATGCACTTTATAGACTGCAAAGGCGAGCGGTACGCATTATTGGAGATGCTGAGGTTACAACCTCTCTTGAGGACCTCCAGCTGCGTAGAGACATGGCTTCTCTCAGTGTCTTTTACCGGAATCAATATGGAGAGGGTTCTGAAGAGCTTTTTGATCTAATCCCGCCTCTCCTTTCCTCTCCCGGACTACACGTGCTGGTCTTAGGAACCACCATCATACTGTACAGACAATCAGTACTCGTACCAAAACATTTGGCATGTCGTTTCTCTGTAAGACTATTCGGCTTTGGAATTCTTTGCCGGCGCATGTGTTTCCCAGTTCCTATAGTCCCGAGTTTTTTAAGCGGGACGTGAAACGGCATTTATGCAGGCAGTCATGAATGGGTGCGCTTGTTACCGTGTTTGATCCACGGTGGGGAACGCTCTCATTATTTTGAGACTGCATCGGCTGCTTACCATCAGGCAGGATGTAGTCACTATGACGGGCCAATTAAAAAAAGGCCGTTACAATTAGCCTATACTGGTGGAGGTTATCTTTTATTTAGAGTTTTTAGGGTTTTTATTCCTTTAGTTTATAGTCTTCGTCTGACCTGAAGTTAATTGATGATAAAACCGGAAGTGCACTTCACCCGGAATCCTCAACTACTGAGGCACTGGCTATCTTATCTCTAGCTGCCGGAACACAACAATATTAGTCACATTGATGTTATAACGATATAATTAGATAAGATGGTGGTAGCTAGCCAGGCGGACAAACAAGCCTATCACCAACTAAGCCGAGTACACTGGAACCCCTCTGAATCCGAGACCTGTGATAATCTTAGTCACTAGGCCATAGTGGCAAAGGTTGAGCTCGCTTTTGTACATCTCTTGTGTTGCTAATGTTTTATAACAAGGAAATTGCTATCACAGAATGGTGATTTTCCATAACACCTATTTTGTCAAATGTCGTGCGGTCTTATGCCCCAAACCCGAGCTTGAAGACGTCGTACCGTCGGGGGGCAGGTCTGCCTATTTCCGTATCGGACTTACCCATCGCAACATGTTAGTCCGCTACGGAAATTGACAGCAGGGGTCGCTCGCTATGCCTCTGCGGTCTAGTGGCTTAACTTACAGTCTCAAACGTAGAGGCCTCAGGCTCGATTCCAGTGGGAGGTCTATATTGTATCTACTCGGTATGGTTGGTGGTAATGGTGGGCTTTATTCAAGTCTACTATCATCTTATTTAAGTCTAACTTGACGACCTCCGTAGCCGAGTGGCTTGGCTTTGGGCGGCGCTAACTCTGTGGTCCCGGGTTCGATTCCCGGTCGAGTCAATGTCGAAAACGAACTTTTCTATATTGTGTCGGGTCTGGGTGGTTGTGGTACCGTCGTTGTTTCTGGTTTCCATAAAACGAGTGCTTTAGCTACTTACATTGGGATCAGAACCATGTATGTGATGTTGTCAAATATATTTATAATATATATTTTTTTATATAACGCTAAAGCAAATAATATGTTAGTAGAATTGTTGTATTCCGACAGTGTAAGATAGGATAGTAATTTTGTCAGTAATTGAAGGTTTTTTTAAACTTAAACTTTCCTACACTCACACCAATTTATTATCTACCCCAAGAGAAGCTTCGTTATGAAACTCGTTAAATGGTTACTAGACAGCGGATAAACTTAAATCACTTAAATACATTACATACTTATTATACATAGAAAACACCCAGACCCGAGACTATTTAAAAAAACAATAATTTCTAAATTGACCCGACCGGGGATCGAACCCGGGACCTCAGAGATGGCGACACCATGATAACCGGTGTACAAACTACTCGACCAAGGAGGCCGTCAAAGTTCCAGGTGAAATATGCTTTCACCTTTGACTCTACGTCTCTTAACGTCATCGTCATTGAGGAACCCCATGGCGCAGTGGTTAACGCGCCCACAGGCACATTACCGAAGAAAGCAATCAGCTGTACAAATAACAACTGGTTGCGTTTTTCAGTAATAAGCTTGCCGTTCTGCGATTGCTGGAGTTAAGGCAGTTTCGTATAGGCCTGGCATCGGATGGGTGACCAAAAATGTTTCGTCTAGAGCTCCTTTAAAAGCACGAAGCTATCAAAACCAGGATACCGACACACTATTGAGACGTTATTGAATAGCCGGTTCGAAGGCCACATGAAGAATTAGTGATGTTAATCTTTAGCTTAAGGTGTTAATTATACTACGGAAATAGGCAGCGGCTACGATTTACGCAGATTATAGCGCCTTGATTCTTCAGCCAGCGCTATAAATAAACTCCCATCAAATTTAACAAAGCTGACGCGAAAGGGTTGCGGAAGTACGACGAAATAACAGGATAAAGGCGTTTTTATTTAATATTGGTTACAGAAATAGCTTTAATTTTCCTTGACCTTGTACTGTATATAATTTTTAATGTCTCCATTACTTACCACCAAAAAATGGAATCAATAATCAATAATAATTAATGAATGCTCTCCCAGTAAATACACGTATTTTCTCCTTACAACATGGAGTGCTTTAAACGAGTTTTGAAGAAGCAACTTGCCAACAATATATCTTTCCTTGCATCTGTAAGTACTCTGCTTCTGTTTAACCTACGTTAATGCGCAGCCATTTGCTAAACTATCTATTAAAAAAAATAAGAAATACTCTGCGTCAAATTGTTTGAAAATGCTTCTCCTATCGTAAAAGGACACCTTTCATACAAACACAAAACAGACAGATAGTTGAGATTGAAATAAATAGCTATTTTTTTAGTATTTTTAGTTGTGTCAGTGTTTTGTGCCTAATATGTCAATAAATGGATTACTAGCACAAAGTCAGACACGTATAAAGTCAAACTCACGTAAACTATACTGGTAGGTATAGTCAATAAGTTTGAAATTTGTTGCTTGTTACAACTTCAATGCTGTGTACGCCTTTTATTGGTATATTAGAATAAGAAACCTATAGTGTAACTGCTTAAAACGTTGTGTATATGTACTGTTGGTGTACCTATTACCAAAAAAATAAATAAACTCAAACAATTATTAAAATAAAACAAAATTAGTTAAATTAAATTAAATTAAATAAGTACACAATAGTAATAGAGTGGGTACGACTTTGCACTAAACAAAATATATTAAAAAAGACGAAAATTAAAAAAAAAAGCGGTTGTGTTGCGTTCGTTACCAATTTATGTAACTAAATCTGATTAGTTAGTCGTTTTCGTGTGTTTGCGGCACAAACATCTTATTATTTGCTATAGCTAACACGCGTCCGTTGCAGTTCTATTATAATAACTGGTCGGACGGATTCCCTGCGTTTCTCGAAAAGGATAAAGCTCTTCCTGTCCAATCAGAATAACAAGACGCGTAACGAGGGTCTGGCTATCACAGCGGATTTCTATGGAGTCCGGCCCACGAGTCCACGACCACAAAATAAATAGGAACAGAAGGCCGGCTCACGCCGCCGACGCACGGACTAATAGACGAATTCTCCGATTTGTTCCTAACCTAGTGTAGAATCTAGTAGGGAACGCGGACACGATTAGTGCGTGATGCCATACCCTCTAGAAAACCTTTGACGGTGTTTCACACGGCTTAAGGGACCCTTTGATTTGTCACCGCCCCCAAAAAGTCCGGTGACGCTTACAATCTACCTGGGGCAGAAAATTCTCTCCAAATAGATGCATTTGTGCGACGGTCGGCTATACTCGAGACAACGCCAGTCGCGGGGCGCCTCGCGCATTTTGTTACAATGAGTCGCTTTTATTTTAAGATGACACTTCGATTTGTGAACATTCAAAAAGGCTGATCCTTACTGTCGCTGTCATAATAAAAGAAATCTTAAAAATTATTGATTTTAGTTATCAAAATATGCAGCTACTAAATTAAAAATATTGATGTTATCAATGTTTTTCAGTATTTTCCAAGCATATAAATTAAGTAATTTTATTGTAATTTCAACAATAGCGATTTCTTAGTGGAGTTTTCGGAAATAATTATGATCGAGTCAAAATTATACAATTGTTTCAAATTCAAGTTAATGGCATAAATTTACGTATATCAACATATCAATTTCGTTAGTCATATAGGCTTAAACTATTCGACGAATTTTTTTCAGTGTGTCGCCTTAAATTTTGAATTTTACAATTAATCACCCACCACACATTGTAGGCGTTAACCGTAGCGTAGCGGTAGCGCTACGACCGAGCGTAGATAAATAAAATCGCTGTTAGCCGGAGCTGCCCTTCTGTATCTATTTATTTTGTGCCACGCCACGACAGTACATAATACCCCGAAACAACTCGCCAAATGAAGACTAGTGAGAACCAGTTCGTCTATTATAGTGTGACATGGAAGGGTTATTTGTACAGTTGTTTTGTGTTATTACTGAGCTTCCACAGGGTACCTAGTGCGAATTCATTTGACTTTCGATCATATTAACGAAAATAATTTTTTTAATAAGAATAAGAACCTTTTGGCGACTAAGGGCCATAATTAAAAATTACTAGGCATAAAAATAACTGTAACGTGATATTGTCAAGTTAGAAAATTGGATTGTTTCAGCTGCCTATCTAATTCAAATTCAAATTCAAATTCATTTATTCGCTTAAATATGGTACATCAGTGGTGTTATAAATTGCCTAATATAATACAAGTCTCACATATTTAGCCTTTTAGCCGAGGCATGCAAATGTATTAGGTAGGAATAAAAAAATATATATATATTAATTTAATTAAATAATCATTGCTGAAAACCTTGTGACAAACCCTAATTAAAATTAAAATTCGTGTATTCATTTACGCTGTAAAAACACTTTTCAATTAACCATTTTGTTAAACATTTCCTAAAAGTATTCCCTTTCTAAGTTTTTATGGATTCAGGTAGCTTATTAAACACTAATATACACATATTGAATACATTTTTCTTATAAATATACGTATGGCAAGGAGGTTGGTGTAGTAGATTAAAGTATTGAGATCGCGGTGGTCTAGTAGAGACATCCAGGTATTTCTTAAAGTATTCTGGATGTTACTCAACGAAGCAGCAGATGTCGCGAATGTACTGACTGGGTAAGGGTAGAATCAGGCATCTTGCACTCCGTCGTACCTATCGCGATAAGCACCTACAGTGCGCGACAACTCGAAGTTGTAAATCAGTAAGGGCCCCAGCGCGCTATCGAGCACACGCACAGGCATAGTTTGAAGTGGATCGCAATTTCGATTTGTTTAAAATAACTACCTCTTTGATATCAGTAAATCTACAAGCTCCATAATAATGGTGAAACGCAACAGTAATAATTGTTGCGTGGAAGGCTGTCGAAATAAACAGAAAGATTCGAAGTTATTCATTCTATGCTTGTAGGAAGGTATGTATTTAGTGGTCCGTTTATTCTTAGGTAGGTACTTGTCTTATTTGCTAAACAATCTTCACCCAACTATTTACATGAAATAATAATTTGGTAGGTACCTACTTACTTACAATTACGAAACTGTTTACTAAATTACTAAATAGGACAAGTAGGTACCTAAGGATAAACAACTAAGTAGGTGCCTACCTATCTATCTAGTATCTTTACTTTAGGATAGGTACCTTCCTGCTAGTTCCTACGTAACTACCAAAACCAAAAGTTGACTTTTGTTATTTTTATGCCTCCCGCATATTTACGTACCTAGGTAGGTACCTAGTTAGATAATTAAATATTAAAGTACTTATAGCTAGTTTGATATTGTAGGTACCTACTTACTTACAAGTTCTGTTTACAAGATCAAGTTTAGCTTTGATAAGTACTTATAGGCAGGTTGGTTGGTGTACCTATTTCTGTTTTTGGTAGTTGTACAGTCGACGGCACATGATATGATATTTATACTATATATGTTGACCTTGACAACAACAGTTGAACTACCTACGAAAATATCTTTTTCAACGCCAACGCAACGGTAAGGCAGCATAAAGACAGCCTCAAAGTCAACATATAGGTAGTCTGATGTGGCGTTGACTGTACTTACATAGGTACCTAGCCTAGGTTTATTTGAAACGTAATTTGTTCACATTTAAGTACAGTACATGTGTACATTGTGTTAATAATGTTATTAACACAATGACTTGTAATAAATTAAGTATTCAGATTAATTATTATTTAAAAGAAGACAACCCTGAAGTCGTTAGAAAAGATAAGAGCTACGCGATAGAAAGAGAGGCAACTTCTAGGTGAATATAACTGTAGGTAAGGGAGCAGTGTGCGACCTGAATTGCACTTTATTGTGTCTTAGTAAGAGTCTCTATTTATTTAAATGACTTTGCGGAGTGCACCTTCTGGTACTATTATTTATTCTGTGGTAGAATGCCCAGCTTTCCAAAGAGTGGCTTACAGCTGTCTAGGTATGATGCTTTGCAAATTGCTCTTATGCACTTCTTTTGCAATCTGAACGCTCGATCCGCCTCCACTGAATTTCCCCAAATAATCAAGCCATAGCTGAGAATAGATGCTACATATCCATGATACGCCACAAGAGCAATCTCTGACGAAATCGTCTGGCTTACACGCTTTAGTGCGTAAACATATCGGTCTAATTTCTTACCTATATTCTTTGCCTAACTCCCCGTGCATGTCGTAATAGCCGACTAAGGGACAAGGGCTCCAAGATGCTCGCACATCAGGCGATCGGCTGCAACCCATCGCTGATGCTTTCTATCCCACCTCGCAGCCCTACTTTGGTAATGCTAAATGTGTCGTCGGGTCACCAATGGCGAGTAACTCTTAATTGGTTATGGCGATGCTCTGTCTACCTGTCTCTTTTATGAAAATGACGTGAGAGTATATGTAAGTATGTATGTATTTTTTGTGATGTGATTATTATTCTTATGAAACTTATAGAGCTGTAAAACTGAAATCCAAGGTTCAAAAGTATACTAGCTTTGAATCTTGGATTTCAGTTTTACAGAATAGAATGATTTATTAACCTTGTTTAACTGTTCTGTGTTTATTAACCATATAACTCGGAACGTTATACATAAAGTCCATACATCATTACAACACAATAATACATTATTTAAAAAAAACATTGAAATTGATTTAAAAATAGTAACTACTATAGAATAAATTTATAAAATTATTATAATTAGTTTGTAACAATTGTCAAATTTAAAATATTAAAAATATAATCTATGTACTTAAACCAAAATGGATTATTGATTGGTAATAAAATAAAATCTGCAGTATATTATTACGTGTAAAACAAACACAGGTTTATAAACTTACCATTTTGGATAATGGTTGAAAATTGGAAAGTGCCGCCTTTCAGGCGGAGAGTGTACGTAGAAGGCAGCCAATATTGTTAAAAGATTGCTAAGGGAGGGAACGCGTTGAAGATTTTGTTGGGCCCTCCTCAACACAATAATAGGTAAATACTAAAATATCGGTAAAAATAGCTTCGATCATTAAGACATAACTAGATTTTGATAAGCGATTCATATACGGTTCGAGAAACAAGGCCACAAATACTATTTTTTAGTCTTATTTTAAATGAGGATGGTCGGTTATAATATCTTTACATATATAATTCTTTTGTACGTCACCTAACTCTTCCTAAACGGCTGGACCGATTTATATGAAATTTGTGTGTATATTTCAATGGGTTCCTGGATGGTTTGAAAATACAATTGAACCTGGTAGGTGGCGCTGCTATTGGGGTCCATCACGGGATACGGGTGC
Source organism: Eudonia lacustrata (assembly GCA_947562085.1). Lineage (NCBI taxonomy): Eukaryota > Metazoa > Arthropoda > Insecta > Lepidoptera > Crambidae > Eudonia > Eudonia lacustrata. The sequence goes on from OX387330.1 coordinate 1,028,129, forward strand.
TCTTATCCCTTTCGAAGGCAATGGTAGCTGGGTAAGGCTTATATATTTATAAAAAAGTAGGTCAGGTTTTTTAAGGTTTTTTCTATGCAAACAGAATATTAAAGAATTTGCGATTATGCACAAACCTTTACAACACTTCAACGTTACGTAACATATAATCAACGTTACCAGTAACATAGAAGTCACATAGAAGTCACATAGAAGTAACGTTGAAGCGTGATTTTCAAGGTTATTTAAAGGCCTAAGTCACAAAATTGAGCTGAATTTTAAAATAAGACATATTACAATGCAATTTATTAGTAATTTGCACATAGGACTACGTAAAATGTGTGTAATAAAAACTACTATTTACCTTTAAAGTCACTCAATTGACAAATTCCAGAGATGACAAAACAAAATAGCGTCTTTTTTTAAATTGCGTTGTCTGGATACTTGGTGTTGCCAGTGCTATTACAAAATACTACTATAACTAAATAATACTATAAACAGTTCTAAATACTTAGAAACTAAATTTTGGTAACATACAAAATAGTAACGTTTTGAATTGTAATAAATCAATTAAAAACACGTACTATATGAAGACATTAAAACCAGGATGTAGCTGCTTAATTTTGAGACATTTTGGATAGTTATAATAACTTGATTTTCAGTAGAAAAAATATATAAGTTTTATGAATTTAAAAGTTTGACCGAATCAAAAGAACAGCGTGTTTTTGGCAAAATTTCGGGGTCTGGACGAATTTAGCTCGATGTATTTTTTAAACTGTATGATTTACAATGTAAATTAAATAATTACATAATCTTATTAATACAACTTCATTACAATTTACCAAGTACTTTTTTAACCGACTTCAAAAAAGGAGGAGGTTACTCAATTCGACTCGTATATATTTTTTTTTTTTTTGTGTGTTCGCGGATAACTTCGTCGTTTTTGAACCGATTTTGATGATTCTTTTTTTGTTGGAAAGGAGATATCCCAAGGGTGGTACCATGATAAGGATACCAGGATCTGATGATGGCATCCCAGAGAAATTGAGGAGAACTTTCGAAAATTGTAGGGGCGACTAGTGCGTTTGTTAATGATTTCATTAAATATTTTAAAGCACTACTACTTAATGAAGGTCTGGAGTCGATCTGATGATGGAGCCGAAAGACAATCGAGGGAACTCCTCAACGATTTGCAGCAATTACATGGTGTTTGGGCTTGACTAATTTGTATTGATGAGAACTTTACACCTAGATGGGTTGTGACTGCCATTAGGGGTCTGATGATGAAGACGAAGGACAGTCAAGGGAACTCCTCAACGTTTTACAGTAGCTACCTTGTGTTTGGTCTTAATTCATTTCTATTTATAAGAACTTTGCACTCATATCGGTTATAAGTGCCATTTCAGGTCTGATGATGGAGACCATAGACAGTCGAGGGAATTCCTCAACGATTTACAGCAGTTACCTTTTGTTGGGCTTACTTCATCCAGTTCAATATGCCAAAATGTTTAGTTCGTACAAAAATAATACCTAATTAAGATTGAAGTTTTACATAGGAATACCACTACCTACTAGGCCATCGTTTCCTCTTTCGAGAAGCATCTTTGTTAGGTTTACGTCTACCCATCACTGAAAACAGTAAAATAAAATATTTTTTTACAAAAAAAAACCGACTTCAAAAAAAACAGGAAACTTAAATAAGTAAAAACAGCTCTAAAAAGCAATAAATAATATTGAAATCATATTATTAATTACCTAGATACGCATGTCAGTTTTAAAAATTGTCTACTGAAGTCGGGTGGAGCTTTTACAATAAAAGGTGGAAATAATGGAACAACTATAAAAGTTTAAATGAAACAAAATTGTCCCCCAGCCGACCACCAACCACCCGACTTCAATAGACAATTTTTAAAACTGACATGCGTATCTAGGTAATTAATAATATGATTTCAATATTATTTATTGCTTTTTAGAGCTGTTTTTACTTATTTAAGTTTCCTGTTTTTTTTTAAGTCGGTTTTTTTTAATAAGAAGTCAAAATTTGGGACATACATTTTTTTCAAAAAGTGTTGCCATCGAATATTGAACTTTGTGCACTTGGATTAAGATTGAAAACCAATGAAAATCTACGAAATCGCGAGCGGGCCTCTAGTTTATTATAAATATGTATAACAATCTGAGTTGACTTTTATTTTCGAAAGGAGATGTTTAATTTTTTGCCAGGACCATGTACACCTACTCAAAAAATAGTATAAAATACATGTATTTAGTTGATATATTTAATATTCCGATATGCTTTACCATTTTTGCGTAAGAATAAAAAAATGAAACATAATTTTTAATAACCTGGCAACTTGAGATGTCTTTCTGAGATTAAACACAAGTGTCCAAAGCTGTAAAGAACGTAATTAAAAGTGCAACTATCACCATGATTTAAAAAAAACCGGTGTTTTGTTTTCATTCCGTTTTTACGTGGATTCTGAGTCGTTGTGTTTTTGTGCTGTGCTGTTTTTAAATTCTGATTTGGACCGATTACCTGCTACCGTTTACTGCCTCACTTGTTGACTTCTGCCTGCTATCCTGGACTTCCGTTTGCTGCCTCACTTGTTGACTTCTGCCTGCTATCCCGGACTTCGATTTGCATTTGACCCTGCTACTGTTGATACCATTGCATTGTTGCTACTACATTCGTTGTTTTCAGGTGAGTTTTTCGTATTTTAATTAGGCATTTACCAGAGAATTAATAAAATGCTTTAAACACTTCTTTTCGAGGAAATAGATTCCGAACCAACTCAGTTATCTATGACAGTAATGGAATTGATCTCAAATATTTACAGTGCTCTATTGAAATAACTATAATCAAAGTAAAATACAATAAACTAAATAAAATATCTATTTCAGCCAGCAAACAATGTCTTCTTTTTGTGTGATGTGTGATGGACAGATAGATGTGTGTTCGGAAAACCATTATCTCGCATCTAATCTGGGGATAGAATTACTAATGATCTTGGAACAACATGTTGGACATGAGGTTAGTTGTTATTGAATGTAGTATTTATGTAAAACTATTTTTGTTACATTTTTATTTTCCTAATAATTAGAACCTAACACATTCTTCACAAGAAGACAAAATAAATATTAGTTTAAAACAAACTTTTGTATTTTAGGTTGACACTGATGGCATAGTTTGTCATCCATGTTTCGCAATACTAGAAGTAGGAATGTCATCAACTGAAAATGAAGCTTCTAGCCACCGAGAACATGTTTGCGTTTGGTGCAGATCAGCATTGTTTCAAAGACGAACACGTTCTATCTCAGAAGGACCTCAGAGAGAACTTATTGCTGCTAGAATTTATCCTAGACAGGTATTGATTAACTTTTAATACATAATACAAATTCATGTTGAAGTAATAATTAAAGTGAAGATTTTTTTATGAATTACTGATTTGAATTACAATCTTTTTTGTAGATTCCTGAAGGAGGATTAGTATGTTATGCATGCTGGGTCTACTTTAGTGGCCTCGTTAGTCAAAATGAGGGTCCAAATCCCAGGCCTCCTAGAACTTTGGCATCACAGGACTCAAATGCCTGTGTATGGTGCAGAAGGTCTTTAATTCAGAGAAGATCACATGCATTGTCAGAAGGTCCCGAAAGAAATGAAATCGCGAGAAGAATTAGTCCAAGACAGGTATCTTTTCATAGTTTTATTATCAAGAAATACAAGTGAGTGATCTAATTTAAAAAAATTACTTTACATTTTATGATTTCTTTGTTAACAGATACCTAATAATGGACGTGTTTGCTATGCTTGTTGGGTTGCTGCTCAGCGAAATATTCGCAGACAAGCTGCAAACAATGCTGTGAGGCAAATAGAGGAAGGAATTGTTGATAGGAGCGAGGATGAAGCAATCACGTATAATAGAAATGTTTGCGTGTGGTGCAGATCATCTTTGCTTCACAGACGGACACATATTCTGGGAGATGGTCCTGAGAGAAATATAATCTCAGAAAGAATGTTTTCAAGAGAAGTAAGTAGTTTCATTTATCAAAATTCTTTTTATATAATTGCCTTGTTACACTATGGGCCATATCTTCGTTCTAATATACGGGTGACAAAAATATCGTTATTAGCTCAGAATCCACTAAATAGTCGATCCCTATTAGTTTTTCGAAAATATCTTCAGTGTTTTATAATAGTATAGATAGATACGGTAATAATTTTGTGTTTTCAGATTCCAGCGGATGCATTAGTTTGTATGGGGTGCTGGAGAATGGTCCAGGAGTTACGAGAGAACCCCAATATTATCGCAGTACCAGAAACAACTATGCAATTAGATGAGTTCACTCATACAACACATTCAAGTGCACACTGCTTTGTACCAGGTTGCACAGAACCAGAACGATTGAATGTGCCTCTATGTTTAAAGAAGAGAATCCTCCAATCGAAAAAAGTGTTTGTAACAGAAAATGCAAAGATCTGTCAAATGCATAGCACAGTATATGACTGGGACATTTTAGACCAATTCGAATTTAGTGACTCCTTTACTAAAAATGAAGTGCAATCTTTACTGAGACTATCCACAGAGGCAGAGGATGCCAGTGGAATACCAATTAACTTTAAAAATTATAGATTGGTTCACGACAATATTTTTCATTTTTGGACTGGAGTCACGAAATCCAATTATGAATCAATATTAAGACAAATACCTAGTTTACAAGAATCATGTAAGCGTCCACATTTGGCACTAGGGCTTTACCTAATTAAGTCTCGAACAGGGGAGTCACACGACAGAATAGCTTCTCTGTTTCAAATAAGTGAAGCTCTAGTGACAATATTATTAAAAAAAGCTAGAGAAGCTTTAAAAAATGACTTTGTACCGTTACATTTAGGTATTAACCACATAAGTAGAGGTGACCTTATAAATCGAAATCTTTTGATACCCGAAGGGTTATTCGGAAATCCTAGTGCAGAGAGAAAACCAATTGTCATCTGTGATGGTACATATATATACGTCCAAAAGTCGTCTAATTATCTCTTTCAAAAAAAAACTTACAGTACACACAAGTATAGAAACTTTTTAAACCATTTTTAATTGTCGCTACTGACGGATATATAATAGATGCTTTGGGGCCATATCCAGCAACAACATCAGATGCAGACATCACGAAAGCCCTTTTCCAAGATGAAAATGCGGAATTAAGAAACTTTTTCAGACCTCAAGATATTTTTATTTTAGACCGGGGCTTTCGTGATGCTCTGCCTCTGCTGGAATCACTAAATTATGCAGTGTATAAGCCAGAAACATTAGAAGAAGGAGAAAACCAATTATCCACCCTTATAGCAAACAAATCAAGATGTGTGACGTTATGTAGATGGGTAGTTGAAGTGGTAAATGGCAGATTTAAACGAGACTTTAGATTATTACGTAATGAATATTTTAATGTGGCTTCAAGGCATCTAATGGACGACTTTAGGATTAGTGCCGCAATAATAAATGCTTTCCATAAAGTGCTTGTGAACCGGCCAGATGCTCAAATAATTTTGGAAAGAGCAAAAACCAGAATTTTGTTGCCTAATTATTTAGCAGAATATATAATCTTAAATAATGTTAACCGTCGGCGAGCCCATTTTTACAGAATAAATGAAGAAAATGAGCAATTAAGTATCTTCCCACGAATGACCATGAGTGATCTCACACTATTTGCTCTGGGTATCTACCAAATAAAACAAGCGAGATCGTATTATGGCGAACATTTGAGACAACATGGATCATTCGTGGTGGAGATATCAACTGATTTAGAAGTTACTAACATACCAGAATTGTCATCACATGAGACTGTGTTGCTAAGAGGACGTATAAAATCTCGCCATTTTAGTCAAAAAATATATTACACATATATCCTCTTAGCAACACAAGGTAATGAATGGGAAGATGTAATAAAAGGGTATTACTGTAGTTGCATATGTGGTAAAAAAAACTGTTCTTGGCATTCTTGTGAATGCCATCTAAAAATGTTGCTGGAGCGAGAGAATGAAGTCAAATTGAAATAAATAAAAATATAAAACTTCATAAAACTGTTTTATTTCATCACTACCAGTTACCTTCCCTACCTACTTAAGTGTGTTTACTAGGTAGTTGATTATTCACTGCATGTTACTACAATAGGACGAGTATGTTGTGTGTTTTCTCTAATGTACATTAAGATGATGATTTGATGTAAGTACATAGAGTTCAATCGAGGTTAGCTGCTGTTCTGTTATGTGTAGGTGCAGCAGTAGGTAATACATACATATAATCACGACTATTATCCCCGAAGGGTTTGTCATTGTCAGACACTAGGCAATGAGGACATCAAAAGCAGTCCTCTGCCATAGTCCACTTTTCACCAAATAGCGACTGCACATGTTCTCAGCGTGCACCGCTCTATGATGTTGGATGTATGTGCAGTCTTTAGTCCGTTAGTCGCCTTTTATGACACCTAACTAAGGAAGGAGAGTGGGTGGTAGTATTCTTTCACAGCTATGCGACATGGCAGTAGGTAATAAAAAGCTGAAATCTAGCACTTAATAGCTTAAGTTTAACTCTACTCTAACTACAAGTTATAAAAGTAATAGCCAGAAGTAAGTTAATTTATTAACATTAACAATTTTCATTCATACGGTAAGTACTTTTGTTATGACAGCTACTTGACATGACATGACATTGACAGAATACCACCGTTACCCCCTGCGATCACGAAACTTGCCATTATTTGTTATTTAAAATACTTCTTACGTAAAAACTATTCATTTATTTGAAGAAAATCATTTTGAATAAGCTTATTCCATGCATAAGCTACATTTTGGTATTATGTACAAGGTGTTGGCATTTTCTCCATACAAAATTAAACATCTCCTTTAAGGTTTTGCTGTTGTTGATGTATCTTTATTTCACGTTATGTAATAAAATATTAAGATGTATAAGTATGAGCAAACGCGTCTATTTTCGAGATGCATTTTTGTTCCGGATCTTAAGTTGTGGAATAGTCAAAGTAAACAAAAAATGTTAATAATAAAAAAATAGAACACCTGTAATTAGATTTCCCCCCTTAGGGATTAGATCCCTGTGTGGTGCCGGGGTTAAAGAATTGCACCACCCCATCTCATCCCGTGAGTGTCGTAAAAGCCGACTAAGGGACCATTCCAGAGGATGGGCAGCAGCATCTCTCTGAGGTTATCCTCAACCTACTGCGATCGCCAACCCGCCTGCCAAGCGTGGCGATTACGGCAAATACCCCTCATATCCTTGGGGGAGGCCTTTGTCCAGCAGTGGACGTCTTTGGCTGAGATGAATTAGATTTACGATTGTAATAAGCAAATAAGTATATACATTTTACTACCTATCATTTGAAAAGTAAGATGGTGACGATCAAAATTAAAAAAGAAAACGCTTGCGACACCAATGATGAATGCCGGGTCGTCATCCACCATAAGTCTCAGCTTTAGTTCTTATGCTTCTGTCTTATTCTGTTTATTTAAATAATCACGACAAACTTGCTGATTTTGGTGTTGAGAAGTTCTTTTTTGTGGGTGCCTAAGTAGGTGATCTCTAATCTTAATGAAGACCCTTATTTTTTTGCAGTCATTAACCGATCGACAGATTAGCCGGGATTCCTCAAGTAGGATCGTTATTAGGCACTTGTTTTAAATCCGCCTTGCAATTTCTGTATTATCAAAGCTGTCGAAACAACTCAACGTCAGCATTATGTTTGCACTCTTACGGGAAAAATAAGATATTTTAATTTATTTATAGAATTATTTATTTATTCAAAATATACACGACGACGACGAGAAATATATTCGACGACCTCCTTGGTCGAGTGGTTCGTAAACAGGTTTTCATGGTGTCGCCATCTCTGAGGTCCCGGGTTCGATCCCCGGTCGGGTCAATTTAGAAATTATTAAATTTTTACTTAACAACAACTTTTTTAATTTTTACTTTTTATTTTCAAGTGCTCATTGCTGCACTGAATTCATTGAACGAATTGAATTCCTGGCTGGGTCGGGTAGGCGTTTAATTTTTATACTGTATTTTATAAATTTTATAAATATTTAGAAATTATTGTTTTTCTAAATTGTATCGGTTCTAGGTGTTTTCTATGTATAATAAGTATTTATTTAAGTATTTAAAGTATGTTTATCTGTTGTCTAGTAACCATATAACGAGTTTCATAACGAAGTTTCTCTTGGGATAGATAATTGGTGTGAATGTAGGAAAATTTATCTATTTAAATTTATAAACTAACACCAATGCACATTACACATTCATGGTATAGTTACAAAGGTCTTAGGCTCTCCGGAGACGGAGCAACTTTGATCTCCGTATTGCGGCAACAGGCAACTTGAACTATTTAGCTGATTCTATATAACCTAAAGAAACTGCGCAGACATAGCAACTCTAGTTGCGAGTTTCGATAATCGACAACAGTTTTCAGTACTCTGAAACTGCACTCGATGACAAAGTCAGTTTCTAATTGCCGCAAATAAAAAAATAAAAAAAAAACTTTTCTACACTCACACCAATTACCAAGAGAAGCTTCTTGTTGTTTTTGTAAGAGAAGCTTCGTTATGAAACTAGTTAAATGATTAGACAACGGATAAACATACTTAAAATAATTAAATACATAGGTACTTATTATACATAGAAAACACCCAGATCCGAGAAAATTTAGAAAAACAATAATTTAACCATTTAATTTAATTTAACTAAGGAGGTCGTCAAATTAGTACTAATAATCAGCTTACTCACTCAAAATGTATGGAACGGCTGTTTTTTTGACGATTTTCATAATTTGGTCCAGGACCTAAAGTTGTTCCTACTTATGAGTACTTGCATAAGGCAAAACAACGACTTAAAACTCACAGGGCCCTACAAAAAAACAATAAGTAAGCTTTGAATAGTTAATCCGTGATTAGAGTAAAAACTCTATTACAAAAACACAAATGTTGAAAAAATTTCCACGAGCAGGATTTGAACCTGCACCCTTCTGACACACCGGGTCAGGTGCTCTCCAAATTAAGCTATCGTGGTTTTAACCAGCTCGCCGAAATTATTTAACACTATTAACTTTTTTACTTTGAAAGCCAAAGACGCCCATTCAATGTCAATAACTAGGTAGGTACCGTCATTAACATCCGATCATAATATTTTTACAAATACTAAAGATCAGTTAAGAAGTAGGCAAGCTATGACTTATTCGTCAACTGGCATGTGTGAAAGTGGCGAGTAAGAGCGAGTTGGCACCTCCCGATTTTACCTATTTTTTTTGTCGTCAACTCGCTCGTTCGTGAAAATCTGACGTAGTATGTACAGTCAGCTACAAAAACATTTTGATAAATTTAATATATAAAATGTTTTTGTTTTGTTTAAGTATATAATTTTAACTAAACTAAATAAATTACAAAAACACAAATGTTGAAAAAATTTCCACGAGCAGTAATTTGTAATTTGTTCGCAAGCGTTAAAATTATATAAACATAACAAAAACATTTTGTAAAAACTCTAATCTAAATTGAAGTTTACATGACACGAACAAAACACGGAATAACTATTTCAAGCTTATTCTTCGATTATTTATGGAGGTATGTGTTTTGTTTACCTTTAGTGAATAGAACCCGTGTTCAACCACTAGGTCACAGAGGCGGTTAACCCATATTTTTATGAATTCCTCTTTCCAAACTTTTAGTGTAAGTTTGCCTAATAAGGCACGAAAGCTAATTAAAATTCATTACGCGCCGTTCAAAATTAATACTTTGATCGGCAGATATTAGCTGATATTTCGCTTATTGGAATTTTGTGGCCACCGCAACATCTTTAAGTCTATCTTCCAGTGTCGATAATAAAGTTAAAGTCGATTTTTTTATTGAAATAATCTTAAAAATAAGTGTACTTTGAATCGTCCAAACATTGTTTAAATACTGGCTACCCATTCAGGACGTCTATATTTTAGCTGTGGAGAGGAATGGCCGCAAATGTAACAAAAGCAAGAACTAAGTGACGTATTTCTTTCAACGGGTTTTCTATCGTTTTTTTATTTGAAACCGGAAAATACATAATTTCAATTCTATATATAAAAGCGTCAAAGTTTAATACCTACATCAACTAACATCTACAATTTCTTTGTTCCTGTGACATTGGGTCCTTCAAACGAGACGTGAGGAAGAGGCACCTAGTTGACCGGCATGGTGAGGGTGACTGATGCTGCGTCGTTTTCACGCTGCACCAGTTGTCTTCGCGTCTGGACTCCATTCCCACTTAACATGTGGGTGGAGTTTGCCGTGTTGCTTAATATAAAAACTTAATGTAAACCTCTTATTAGAAGCGATAATATGTAATACAAGTTTTATAGAACGACACTCAAAACACTAAAGTAGTACTTACAAGTTCCAGGATTGGTCGAATTAAAAGGCTACGAGCGAGGTTCCAACCAATCGCAGCCCCGAAACCAATTTTAAGTTGGATTCCAACCAATCGCAGCCCCGAAACTAGTTTTAAGTTGGAATCAAGTTCGAGTGCGGCTTTGTAAAACGTACGGTCCATCCAGTCTAGTTCCCAACTATTTAAAATTCATTGTAGGCAGCAAAACAATTTATCGAGTAGCCCGATGGCGCAGTGGTACACTCGGCCTGCGATTGCTGAAGTCATGCAACTTTCGCAAAGGCCGGTCATCGGTTGAGTGAAATTTGAAGTGGCCATTTGCTACAAAGAAGGTTTTATCTTCCTACTTAGATAATGTTTGCATTCTGAGTATTTACTCAACCTATTTAGGTAGCATATAAAAGATTGTGATGATGAATGTACTTTACATAGTAGACGATTTCAAATTGTCGGCGTTTTACTAGTACGGTAGAACGGGGTTACTTTCGAATCAAGTTTAACATTGATCACAGCTCCTGTCCTCTACAGTTGTTTTCCACATGTCGTTTTACGGTATAAGTCTGGAGGATACCCATATTTGCAGCTTACGGAGCTTACTTAAGGATTTATAGCTGTGATCAATGTTACACTTAGATCAAAAGTAACCCCATTCTACGTACGTCGTTTTGCCGATGAAGGCATTGTCCCTATGTAGACTGATTACTTTTTCCTTGATAGACTTTCTGTTACAGAGCGAAATTTTTCATATTGAGCTCCTCCGTGCGTCGGAAGGTACGTAAAGCCATCAGTCCCGGCTGCATGAGCAGTCGTTAACAAACACCGCAAGCCACTGGGCCCGCGTGGTGGTTTATGGCCCGTTCTTCCTGTGGTATTTCCATCCATAGGGTAGGCTCGTGCTCCTACAGTGAAGACAGGAGACATAAAAAATGAGCAGGTGATAATGTCACTGAATGCAAATGTAAATTATAAAGATTACTAGCGGCCGCTCGCGGTTTCACCCGTGTGGTTCCCGTTCCCGTGAAAGTATCGGGATAAAAACTTTTCTATGTGTTAATCCAGGTTATAAACTATCTGTATCCCGAATTTCATCCAAATCCATTCAGTAGTTTTTACGTGAAAGAGTAACAAACATCCATCCATACTTACAAACTTTCGCGTTTATAATATTAGTAGGATGTGTCGGTAGCTCGGATGAAAGAGCTGTGGCCCAGATCACGAAAGGCTGTTGGTCCGAAACCCAACTGAGGATATCGTTTTAGTTTTCGAAAAAAATTCTTGATACAAATTCGCCATACCTGCCTTCCGTAAGGGAGGGTCGTAGCAGTGGGGATGTAAACTGTGCCGGCGATGATGATGAAGATGATGAAAAAATTTATCGCTTCTTGTATTCGCGCTGACCTCTGGACGTGGGCCTTTACCGCCAATTGATATTAATTGATTAGGGGCTAGAATATTTCGTTATCGCCCGCGGAGACGCCATGAATATAAACGAAGGCAGTTAAGGTGACACTCGGTGTTAGACATAATCAAAATGTAGGCAGTAAGTTATCTTCATCCAATTTTCTTGTGACGATTTCAGACTCACAGCCGGTCCTCTCTCTCTCACAAGAACAGGGCAGACTTTGGATCAAGCTAAAAAATTTTGCTTATTTTTAATCCCGCAGACGTGCTTACTAGGTATACCACAGTTAGGGTTGGCTGGAACATGACTTCGAGAAAATGAAAAATTTATAAAATGATTACATTCATTTTTACTTTTTATTTTCATGTGCTAATTGCTGCACTGAAGCTAAATTAAATATTTATAAAATTTACAAAATACAATTCCGCCCGGATTGCGGACGACCCAGGTTCGATTCCTGGCTGGGTCGGGTAGGCGTTTAATTAATAATACATTTTTTCACTGTATTTTGTAAATTTTATAAATATTTAATTTAGCTTCAGTGCAGCAATTAGCACTTGAAAATAAAAAGTAAAAATTTACTATAGCGTTGTGTTATCAAATTTGTGGTATTTCATCTGCAAAGATGAATCTGCATAGCCAACGGTTGCAATGACCGTTGGATAAAAGGCGCGCTGTGCCGCTATTAGCACTCTAAAATTACAAAAGCAGTGACAAAATTCAGCGTCTACGTCAGCCTTCCCGGTAGCATAGCGGTCAGTGCAGCCACCCGGATTGCGGAAGACCCAGGTTCGATTCCTGGCTGGGTCGGGTATATAGGCGTTTAATTTTTTCACTGTATTTTGTAAATTTTATAAATGATTACATTCGTTCGCGTCGCTAGCACTAATCGTAAAACACAAAAATATACAGTTAGTAGAAGTAAATAGACAATCATTGAAATCAAGTCATCACTACAATTGATGGGTAATGTCTTAATCACCACGCTTGCCAAATGCGGGTTATTTTTTTTACTATGCTCCTCCAACATTATTGGAGACTTTTGTATTGCTATTCTCTTTCATACTATTTCTCGCATTTATTCCAAATGCCAAATGCGGGTTGGTGATCACAAACCCGGGCTATGCATCGACTAAATCCAAAGCACACTTTGCCCGACCTGTGAATTGAACCCGGGACCTTCGGGTATACGACCGAGCACTTTGCCACTCGGGTACCGGGGCGTTAAAAAACATACAGTAACTCTTTGGGCAGCGCTAACTCTGAGGTCCCGGGTTCGATTCCCGGTCGGGTCAATGTCGAAAACGAACTTATCGATATTGTGTCAGGTCTAGGTGGTTGTGGTACCGTCGTTGTTTCAGATTTTCATGAAACGAGTGCTTTAGCTACTTCTTGGGATCAGAAAAATGTATGTGATATTTTAAAAAAAAATTGTTTTGAGAAAATTATTTTTTCTTTGACTTTGACTTTGTCAAACGACTGCACACCAGACTACAGCCAACTGTAATTTTTTCTCAATAGACTTTGAACTGTCTTAAAATATTGTTGAACATTCATTGAAGATTTTTTTTTTTAAGAAATTTATTTGATCGTTTTGTATAGTTTGATGTGTAGGCATCTTTACAGGCCCAAGTTCGGCAGTAGGATGTTAGGGGTCGTTCACAGATCTTCATGAATTTATTCGCAACACCGCACCGCACCGCCACGGCTGCCCTGTTGTGTGGAAAAGAAATAGATTTTAGAATTTAGGTCATGAACTAATGTATGAAATTATATTGTTCAAGGAGGCTTTGAAGGTCTGAAAATAACTTGACGTTTCTAATAACAACATAAGCATGTGGATAAGGATTCCATCAAATCATGTTTACGATGTTAAATGGTTCACGCCATCTGTGAATAATAACAAGAACGAATAAAAATATTTTTTATGGGAAAATGGAAAATTGTTAAGCATGAACTCCTGATGCTAGAGCTATCCTTGACCTACCATATTGGGCCTACGTTGACTATGTCTGAAATTACGCTTACCGCCACCTTAATAAGTATGCGACACTTTTATTGAGCTTTTCATTAACTTAAGTCGTGGAAACTTAAAGGGCCGTTATTTGACGTCATGACCAGTTACGCCGATAATAGGTGACATAAATAACTTTTTGGAGGTGCTCGAAGGGTGAGGTTCGGATGGCGATCGTTGAAGTTAAACAACTTTCGCTATGCTGGGTCGGCGGATGGATGACCAAATTCCTGGTTATTGTTGTACGACGGTACGGTTTTAAAACCCGCGTGGTAGTTTTGTTTCTTAATTACTTGAATTGTGGCCTCCCTCTCACCTTATGCTAAGTGATGATAAAATATTTATAAAATACAGTAAATAAATTAAATGCCTACCCGACCCAGCCAGGAATCGAACCTGGGTCTTCCGCAATACGGGCAGAAGGAATTATTATAAGCATTCTACCGGGAAGGCTGACGTAATCACTGAATTTTTTCATTGCTTTGATTTTTGACTGCTATTTAACGGCACTAGTGCCTTCTATCCAACGGTGATTGCAACCGATGGCTATGCAGATTCATTTTTACAGATGTAATACCACAAATTGGATAACACAATTTGTGGTATTACATCTATACGGTACGGTATGGTCTTACGTGGATAGCTCGCACATCTGGGACGGTTCCGCAAAGTACCTTCTCGATGCCTTAGACAGATTGCAGCGTCGCGCTGTACGCATTATCGGCAATGCAGAGGTCACTCTTGAACCCCTGCAATTGCGTAGAGATATAGCGTCACTCAGCGTTTTCTATCACTTGTACCACGGCGAGTGCTCTGAAGAACTGTTTGACCTTATCCCACCTTCTCCCTTCCTCCATAGGAGTACACGTGCTGCTCTATCCGGAGTCATCGCTTTACTGTCACACATATCCCATCGCGCACAAAGAAATTTGGTGACTCGTTTCTTTGTCGCACCTCCAAAAGATGGAATAGTCTACCAGCACACGTTTACCCTCCTTCCTATGATATTGGGTCGTTCAAACGAGGCGTGAAGAAGCACCTTGTGGGCCGGCAGAGTGAGGTTGACTGATGCTGCGTTGTTTTCACGCTGCACCAGTTGTCTTCGCGTCTGGACTCCATTTCCACTTAACATCAGGTAGTATGGAGTCATTTGCCGTGCTAAGTATAAAAAAAAATATAAAAAAAAAACAACGCCCGCTATAGTAAATTTTACTTTTATTTTTAAGTGCTAATTGCTGCACTTTAAGCTGAATTAAATATTTAAAAAATACAGTGATAAAATTATACCTATACTAGTGGCCGCTCGCAGTTTCACCCCCGTCGTTCCCGGTTTCACCCGCGTGGTTACCGGTTTCACCCGCGTGGTTCCCGTTCCCGTGGGAATATCTGGATAAAAAGTATCCTATGTGTTATTTCCGGTTATAAACTATCTGTATGCCGAATTTCATCCAAATCCATTCAGTAGTTTTTACGTGAAAGAGTAACAAACATCCATACTTACAAACTATCGCGTTTAGTAGGATTTTAAAAAATAAAAAAGTTAAAAGTTATGTTAAGTTTAAAGGTGGAAGCGCACGTCACCCAGGGTCCTCAATTACTGGCTATATTATCTGCCAGAACACAACAATGCTACAAACATTAATGTTGTACCGTCTAATTCAGATAAGATGATAGTAGCTAGCCGGAGGACAAACAGACTAAACCGAGTACCCCCCGCTGGCAATCGAACCCGGGACCTCTGCGTCCGGGACCGGTAGACTTAACCACTACACCACAGAGGCGGTATGAACCAATCTCCCCACTTGATCTAAGCTGGTCAGTTCGGCAAACTAGCATAGTGACAGTGGCATAGTGACATTCACAACAGCTACTTGTAGCCTAAACTGAATAAATGATTTTGAATTTTGAATTTTGAATTTTGAAACTAACGCGTGTAGAAAAAAAAGGTAATTATAAAAAAAAAAATCTCTGTAAGTGGTTTTTGTAAATTCTTTAGAGAAAAAATTTTTTTAGCCGTATGTAAATAGAGTTAAAAATAACCTGCAGTCACTCCGCGTGTGAGTTGAGAGGGCGCTTTGCAGCTAAGTGGAAGCCTTGTGGAGGCATTGTGTCCAGTACAATGGACGACATGTTTAGTTAGGCACACAATTGGGTTGGCTCAGTGGCTTGGTTTGACCCCGTTACGTGAAACTTACAACGGTCAGGTTAAGTTGGTTTTAAACGTGTTTTAAACGCACGTTTGTGTTATCGTGCCATCTAATATACCTGTAATACCTATTAGGTACGCAGTGAATGAATGTTATACTGGTAAGTTAAGTGTTATTTTTATTTAATTTTCGTTACGGGTAAGCATTTTATATATACGTGTTATTTAAATTACGCAAAACCTCTTAGGTGGTGACTCAGTCCATGAAACTATTCTGAACTATTGTCCCAATTCTTCAATTAGGAGACCAACTCATCTCGCCATGTCCGTCTATATTCTAACTTACATTTACAATTTTATTTACATGAAAATCGTAATCGTGAAATAAATCTAGTATTCACCAGTCATATTGCGATACTAACTCATATTTATTGAAATTTAAAACAGTTATTCTGCCCAACAACAAGCAGTGAGTACAGGCGCACGCACGCGCCGTTTATTCTATTAACATTTAGACGATAGTTCAGATTACCATCCAGATGTTATCGTATCATTTGCATAACGCCTGTAACGTGCCGACGAAGACAATCTCGCTTCTGTTGTGTACAGGGTGGGGGGTACGCTACCTTCCATTGTTATTGTAAATAGTACCAACTTTTTTTAGGGCTAAATGGCGCAGTTGTATACACTCTTTTTCGGCTTTTTCTGGCACCATCTTACCTGGTGTTAAGTGATGATAAGGCCAAGGTGGAAGCGCACTTTACCCGGAATCCTGATCTACTGAGGCACTGGCTATCTTATCTTAAAGCTGCCGGAACACAACAATGCTACTGACACTGATTGGTGAAATTAAGCAACTTTAGCCGAGGCTTTTGAATATTTTTTAAGTAAAATTTCGTAACGTGGATGAAGGTTGTTTTACCGCACCATGGCCAGTGCTCTGAAGAGCTCTTTGACCTCATCCCACCTTCTCCCTTCCTCCATAGAACGTGCTGCTCTCCGGAGTCACCGCTTCACTGTCTCAAATATTCCATCGTGCACAAAGAAATTTGGTAACTCGTTTCCTTGTAGCACCTCCAAGAGATGGAATAGTCTATGAAAGGAGACATTTGCCGTGCTGACTATTAAAAAAAGTGGTCAATTAGCGCGAAATGCTAGTGTAATCTCGCTCTTGGATTACTACTATAACGTTTTTTAAGGCACATATAGCAATATTATATTCGCCATATAATTACTTTTGTTTCACTTATTTTTGGAAATGTTTTACTGCTATAAACCTTGCGCAGTTTCTTATGCCCACACTTCTCCATCGCTTAAAAATAGACGATTCAAAAGTACTTATTTTTTAAAGTTTATTTGAAGACATTTTTTGACTTAATATTTTTCAAACTAAAATATGTTGGGTTACCCGCACTACTTTTTGTTTAGGTGACCCAGTTAATTATTCTATATATACTTAAATATTCTAATCAAATCAAATCAAATATTTATTGCTAATCATAAAGTAATACCACGGTTTGGTTCATTATCACCACCCTGTATATAATCAATTTGTCTGTCGGTAGACGGTGTGTTCCGCTCCTCGTTATGTTACGAGTATGTTAGAGACGTTACATTACCAACATGAATTAGTTTTGCAACTCTGTTTACGAGCAGTAGGTATTGATAAAGTATTTTTTTTCGAATACTTTATTTATAATTTTAAAAAAGAGTTGAAAAAAATTCCACGAAATCCCCATCCCCATGAAAAAATGTTCAAAAATTTTTTCAAGTTGTAATTTGTTCATAATCAATCTTTATTTAGTTATTGACGTAATAACCACAGCTCATAATGTACCACTTCTAATTGTCCACGTAATTGTCCACGTCTGTGTGACAAGGTGCTTAGAAACAGACGAGAAAACAATAGACTGTGTTTACACCTATCTAAAACGGCATTACTGCGAATAAGTGTAGTCGGCATGGCTCCTATAATTTATAATAAGATACCTGAAATCTT
Source organism: Eudonia lacustrata (assembly GCA_947562085.1). Classification (NCBI taxonomy): domain Eukaryota; kingdom Metazoa; phylum Arthropoda; class Insecta; order Lepidoptera; family Crambidae; genus Eudonia; species Eudonia lacustrata. The sequence continues at coordinate 1,046,096 of OX387330.1, forward strand.
GAAGGAACTAATTGCTAACCTATTTAAAATAAAACTTAAAAAGTTATTTTTGGAAAAATGTTGCTACAGTGTTGAAGAATTTCAAAATGAAAAATGTATATAATATTTTTAATGTAATTTTAGTGTAGTTCTTTAACCCATCTAAAACATAAATGTGAAATGAGATCCAAGTTGAATATTATGATATATGCCTCGGTTGTTGACTTCAACGTCAAAAGAAGTGAGATCTAAATGGGTGCCATGTTCAATGGTCAGTCCTAAAATTTATTTATAACAATTTAACATATTCTATAAAAATTTAAAATATCATTTCTTCTTATAACTTAAGATAATATATTGAAGCCTAAGCTTTGACTTGGCTAGTTCTCATATACAAATTATTATTAAGTACCTACTAAAACAGTCATGGAAGAGCCCTGTGTTCGATGGCTAGTTTCTACCAGCCAGCCAAGTTTCCGGAAGAATAAAATAAGAACTTACGAAGGCTTAAAACTTAAAACTTAAGAGCTTTAGAACTTGCGAAGGCTATAATATAATTCGTATAAGAAAACTAGCCAAGTCAGACATTAGGCTTCAATATCTTATCCTAAGATATAAGAAGAAATGATTTTAAGTTGCTATAAAATATTTTGTTGTTATAAATAAATTTCAGGTCTGACCATTGAACTTGGCTCCCATCTCACTTCTTTCGTCGTTGAAGTTAACAACCAAGGCATATTGTATAGCCTGTGGTTAAGTTTACGCAGCGAGCCTACAACGATCTACGCGTACAATATAATAATGCCTTCAGTGTTGATGTTGATGTAGCGCATCACAAATGTTTGCGGATGGTCATGTTGACGGTTTTTATGCCATCATCAGAAAAAGAACCTCATCAATGATAAATAGTTGCGTGGGAGCTCCAACGATATTCTAAAACCTATAAAATGGATACTCCGTTTGTCAATCACTGGGTGCACATTCACTTGTGTACTCGTAGTTCTAGACCACAAAATTTAGGCTAGAAATGAATTTAAAAATTTAAGAAATTTTATTTTAATACTGTAAATATGGTTATAAAATATTGTACATTTTATTTTATTTATGAATCTGAAGTTTAATTTTATATATTTTTTAATCCGTTTTTAATTAAGACTTACTTAATTTAAATTTTGTTTTTAATATTTACACATACAAATTATTTCAAAATACATTGAAAAAATTAAATACCTACCCGACCCAGCCAGGAATCGAACCTGGGTCTTTCGCAATCCGGGCGGCTGCACTGACCATTATACTAATACCGGGAAGGCTAACGTAAGCAATTTAACAAAACAAACAACTTAGGCAACGTAATTTTTTCACTGTATTTTATAAATCTTTAATTCAGCTTCAGTGCAGCAATCAACACATAAAAATAAAAAGTAAAATTTAATTATTTTGTTTTTATGAATCCTTTATTGTATATTGAAATTACAGAATAAATTACATTATAAAATACCTTAAATATTAATAAATAAACAGGTACTTAAACTAATCGTCTACGGGGTATAATTGTCTTTTTGTGTTATTTTTGATTGCTGATTCTTACATTACAGGCATCTTCAAGTATTAAGTGTTCTAATAGAATCAATTATATTTCGTCGCTTCATTCTTCAGATATTACTTACCACGTAGTTCCTACAGGGTAACGATACGCACGTTCAGAGTTTCTTTGCTTTTTTTTTTTTTTTGTTTTCCCTCTCCACCGTCTTGTCACAGTTCATAATTAGCGGCGTTGAGCCATCATTCCTTTTTCGTGCGCGGTATAAAAGAAAGCACTATAAAAGAAAAATAATAAAGCTTCAAAAGAAACGAGTGAGACTCGGCAGCTCATCGTCAGATGCGGACACCAATAACTGTAAGTACTTACTATCTATTAACGTTTAAGTGCTTAAAAAATAAAAATAAAATTTCATAACATTACCTGGAGGTTGCCCGCGATGGTAACACGAAGGTATAATAAGCCAAGAGATTGACCACGATGTCAATACAAAGGCATAATACGCCCGCCATCTTGTATGGTTATGCTTGCCGCCTTTTTTGGCTCTTAAACCCGGAGGTTGTTCGAGATAACAACACGAAGGTTAATATAAGTACTAAGGTATTTTGTCAAAAGTGTTTAAGTTTTCTTAGGAAAAATTACATATAATTCTATTTATTTATGTTTGTAACCATTTGCCCTGTTTGTCTACAGGCACGGAGATTGCTTTCTCACCTACGACAGTCTTACCAGAGGTCGAAGAACCTGACATATTGCTAACACAAGATCTCGAAATACAAAACAGATCGCCGTTGGCGGAACCCAGTACAGCAAATGAGTTTCAACCAACCGAAACCGTTGTTTTTGACACTCCTGTCGCGGAGGAAACTGCTAGTACAGTTCCAGATCTAGACCCCAGTATTTTAGCGGCTCTTGATGAGATCACAGATGACTCGCCGGATTTCGGGGAAAAAGTTCATGACAGTTTGTCAAAAATTTTCACACCCATCCTGAAGAAAGGTATACCGAAGGATAACCGAGATAAGATACTCAAGGAGTACCCTATACCAGATAATTGCACGCTTTTAAAGTCTCCTACCCTAAATCCTGAGATGTTGGCAGCCATTCCAGAGTCGGGTAGATACCGCGATAAGAAAATGGCATTGTCACAACAACAATTAGGACAAGGCATAACGGCAGTGAGTAGAGGTTTAAATTTGTTGCTGACTAAAGATAACAACAAAGTAGATGCCATAAAATTTATTAGCGATGGGTGTCGTATACTTTGTGACCTCCACCTTCAAAATACCGAAACAAGGAAAAAATTTATAACCCCTAGTCTGGACAAGTCATTTCTGCAGCTCGTGCAGGTTACCGAAAGAGATGAGACGTTGTTTGGGAATAAACTTTCTGAAAATATAAGAGCTTCCAAAGCTATCGTACAAAGTCAGCAAATCAAAAAGAATGTGCCAGTTGCTCCGAAACCATCTACAACTACATCTCAATCTTCAACCTGGACCAGCAACCAGGGAAACCGGCAAGGCCCTCCCCGTTTCCAATCGAACAGGGGGGGGGCGTGGCGGAATAAAGAGGACTACGCAGCGATCGGTGATACCGCCACCTGCTCCGCCGCCAGCATCGAAATTCAACCAGAACAAAGTTCGCGGTGTGACACGACAGCATCGTCATTAGAGCAGGTACATGCGGGAAAGCTTCAATATTATTTTAAATGCTGGCAAAAAATAACTAATAACCCTCTTATTTTAAAATGGATTAAACATGGCATAGACATTCCTTTTTAAGACGTTTTCTCTCAAACCGACGTAACTCCAACTCGTTTTTCGGACCAAGAAAAACATGATATGCAATTGGCTATAAATAAACTTTTAGACCTAGGAGCTGTGTCGGCTTGTGAACCCGTAACGGACCAATACATATCAAAGATCTTTTTAGCACCAAAATCAAACGGCGATAAGAGATTTATCTTAAACCTTAAATCTCTTAACCGCCATATTGTTAACTCCCATTTCAAAATGGAAGATTATAGGACTGTTACAAAACTTATTTTTAAAAATTGTTTCTTAGCGACAATAGACCTCAAAGAAGCTTATTTATTAGTACCAGTTAATGAAAACTTCCGAAAATATTTACGATTTCAGTTTGAAGACCTTAATTCCAAATTAGTTGCTTATGAATTTAACGCAATGCCCTATGGCCTTTCTATAGCGCCGAGAATCTTCACAAAAATTATGAAGTTGTTCAATACTTAAGAAATCAAGGTTTTCAATCTATAATATATTTAGATGACATTCTTTGTATAGGTAGGGATTGCAATGATTGCTTATATAATGTAAAAAGAACTTTGCAAGTACTAACATGTCTTGGTTTTGTAATTAATTATACTAAAAGTTCATTACAACCTCAAAATGTGTGTAAATATTTAGGTTTCAATTTCAATTCAAACCAGTTAACAATTTCATTACCAGACGCCAAACGTTCAAAAATTACTCAATTAGTTGAAAAGTTCTCTCTCTTACCCCCGTGTACAATTAGAGAATATTCGCAAATTATAGGAATACTAATAGCAGCTTGCCCAGCAGTCAAGGTTGGTTATATACAAAAATTTTAGAAAGACAAAAATATCTTATGTTAAATAGAAGTAATCACAATTACGACAGTAAAATGGTCCTTTCATCATGCATTTTAGAAGATCTAAATTGGTGGAGGGAAAATATTCACCAAAATTACAATGATTTAAACGCAAGAGATTGTTATGCGCTTGAAATATTTACAGATGCCTCAATGACCGGCTGGGGTGCCTCTAGTAAAAACGGTCGTGTACATGGGGCTTGGAAAGAGAACGAACAATCATTTCATATAAATTACCTGGAACTCTTAGCAGTATTTTTTGCATTAAAAACATTAGCCATTAATATGTCGAATTGTGCAATTTTGTTAAGGATTGACAACACTACTGCCTTGAGTTACGTCAATCGTATGGGAGGCATACAAATTCCTCATTTAAATGACTTAGCCAGAAAAATTTGGAAATGGTGTGAAAGTCGCAATATCATGCTGTTCGGATCTTATATAAATACCAAAGATAATAAAGAAGCAGATTTTGAATCAAGAAAAATTAATCCAGATACAGAGTGGGGTTTATCATTCAAAGCATTCAATAAAATTAGAAATTGTTTCGGACAGCCTGATATTGACCTATTTGCATCTCGAACAAATGCAAAATGTGATTTGTATGTCTCTTGGTTTCCGGACCCGAACGCCTTATGTGTCGATGCATTTACCATTCAATGGAGTTATACATATTTTTATGCATTTCCACCTTTTGCCTTAATTTTAAAGTGTTTGCAAAAGATTGTCCATGAACAAGCCTGCGGAATTTTTGTATACCTTCAATGGCTTTCACAGCCTTGGTATCCTTTATTAAGAAGCCTAATAATCTCAGACATCATTTATTTCAAACCGAGTGAAAATGTACTTCAATCCTGTTTCAGGAATCACATCCCACGCCGACTTCAAGAACATCTTACGCTGGCTGCAGCGATACTCTCAGGCAGGCGTTTTTTACCCGGGGCATCCCATCAGAAGCAATGGACTTGATGCTATCATCGCTCTCAGAAAATACCAAAAAACAATATAACGTATCCTACAAATTATGGTGGCTCTTTTGTAGGGAAAACCAATTAAACTTTTATCAAGGCACTGTGGCCCAAGTAATATCCTTCATAACATGCGAGTTTAAAAAGGGAGCTAGCTACGGTACGCTCAACTCTCATAGATCAGCTTTGTCATTGCTATTCGGAAATAATATCATCATCGGCCTATCTTAGTCCACTGCTGGACATAGGCCTCCCCTAATGAGCGCCATAGCGCCCTGTCCTCAGCTTGACGCATCCAGCATCTGCCTGCAGTCTTTCGCAGGTCGTCATCCCACCTGGCCGGAGGGCGTCCTACACTACGTTTACCGAGTCGTGGTCTCCACTCAAGAACACGTTTACGCCAGCGGTTGTCGGTTCTTCGCCAGATATGGCCGGCCCACTGCCACTTCAACTTGCTAATTCTTAGAGCTATGTCGATGACTTTGGTTCTCTGTCGGATGTATTCGTTACGAATCCTATCCTTCAGAGAAACTCCGAGCATAGCTCTTTCCATAGCTCGCTGAGCGACTTTAAACTGGTGGACCAGCCCTACCGTGAGTGTCCACGTCTCAGCTCCGTAGGTCATGACGGGTAGGACGCACTGATTGAAAACTTTCGTTTTCAAGCATTGCGGTATGGATGACGAGAAGACTCGACGTAGTTTCCCAAACGCTGCTCCTCCTCTTGGCCTCCTTCTCAAAATTGTTTTTACCTAATTGCAGAATCTGCCCGAGGTAAGTATATCCAGAAACGATTTCAAGAAGGTGGCCATGTACGACGACCGGTATCGGATCAATGTGGCCATTGATCATGACTTTGGTTTTGTCCAAATTCATGCCAAGACCGATGCGTCGCGAGGCTGAAGCTAGGCCGTCCAGCATCTGGTTCAGCTCTTCTAGCGACTCCGCCATTAGGACTATGTCATCAGCGAATCGCAGGTGTGAGATGTAGTCACCGTTTATGTTAATGCCCTTCCCTTTCCAGTCCAGCGTCTTAAACATATCTTCCAACGCGCTTGTGAACAATTTCGGGGATATGACATCCCCCTGTCTCACTCCTCTACGCAATTGGATGGGTTTGGACTGCTGGCCCTGTACTTGGACATTCATGGTGGCGCATTCGTAAAGACATCTCAACACCTCGATATAACGACAGTTCACTTGGCATCGCTGTAAGGATTCCAGAACAGCCCAGGTTTCGACAGAGTCAAAGGCCTTCTCATAGTCCACAAAAGCCAGACACAGGGGCTGATTATACTCTTCAGACTTCTGTATAATCTGCCTCACTGTGTGAATGTGGTCTATGGTACCATATCCTCCGCGAAACCCGGCCTGTTCCGGTGGCTGGAACTCGTCGAGTCTCCTGGCGAGACGATTCGTGACCACTCGTGAGAAAAGCTTATAGATATGGCTCAGGAGCGAGATGGGTCTGTAATTTTTAAGCAGAGTTTTATCGCCCTTCTTAAAAAAGAGCACCACCAAGCTCCCGCTCCACGCCTTTGAAGTTCTCCCACTGTGAAGGACGGCGTTGAAGAGCTTCTGCAATTCCTGTATAACAGGGGCTCCTCCAGCTTTCAGAAGCTCTGATGTAATTCCGTCTTCACCGGGGGCTTTTCCATTTTTAAGCTGTCTCAGAGCTAACACGATCTCGTCTTGACTGATGTCTGGCAGTTCGTCGGTGTAGTGGCGTGTCAAGGTGGCTCTGGAATCGTGGTCGTCTCGTCGGGGACGAGGGGCATGTGCAGCGTATAATCGGCCATAGAAATCCTCTATCTCGGCGGAGATCTCCGGCTTCGACAATACGGTCCTCCCGTCGTGCGTTTTAAGCTTCGTCAGGTGGCTCCTGCCAAGCTGCTGAGTGAATACTTTGGACCCTCGGTTTCGCTCTACCGCCTCTTCAATGAGGCGTGTGTTGGAGCTCCGAAGGTCGCGCCGTACCATCTTCGCAATTCGCTTGTTCAGGTCTGACCTCTCCGACGAAGTTGCTTGGGTGGTTTTCCGTCTTCTTGTCATCAGCCCGAGAGTCTCAGCCGAGAGTTTGGATTTCTTGCCAGTACGCTGTTTTTTGCAGAACTGAATGCCCTCGTCCCTCAACGTTTCGACCAGATTGTGTAGGGTCTCGTTAGCGTCATCAGTGGGTTCCAAAGCAACAAATCTGTCCCCGAGAAGCTGCTGGAATTTCTCGGTGCCCGCCATGATTTGGATTGGGTTAGGACGGAGCGTGAACTTCATCAGACGGTTTCTTTCAAGCTTTAAGTTGATATTCAGAGAGCCTCGGAAGAGTCGGTGATCAGATCCGGTATTGAACCTGTTGATCACTGAGACATCTCTGAATATGTGCTTGCTATCCGTCATGATGAAGTCGATCTCATTTTTGGTCACAGTATCGGGACTTTGCCATGTCCACTTCCTTTGAGGCTGTTTTTTAAAGAAGGAGTTCATTAAGAACAGCCCCTCTTTCTCGAGGAAGTTGACAAGCATTTGCCCCCTGTGATTCCTAACTCCATAACCATGCGGTCCTATCCGGGATTCGTTGCCAGTCTGGGTTCCCACCTTGCCGTTAAAGTCTCCCATAACAACGTTGAAATGAGCCTTAGTGGTGTTATGCAAGGCTTTGGATATGTCTTCGTACATATCCTCCACTTCATCATCTGAGTATGCCGAGGTCGGTGCGTATACCTGAATGACCTTCATGCTGTAACGCTTTGACAGCCGAATGATCAGGTACGCTACCCTGGTCGACACACTGGAGATTTCTTCGACGTTGTTAGAGAGGACCTTATTGACGAGGAAGCCTACGCCGCCCTGGGATGTTTTATCACCCTCGCGAAAGTAGAGAAGATGGCCCGAGTCTAGGGTTACGGTGTCCTCCCCCTCTCTACGAACTTCACATAACCCTAGAACATGCCATTTAATGTTCTCTAACTCCACTTCCAACTGCGCTAGATGGTGGTCAAGCCTCAGAGTGCGTCCGTTAAACGTTGCCAGGGTCAGTTGTTTGTGGCAGCCTGAGGTAGCCCGGTGATTCTTAGCACCCCCTGCCCCGCCGTTACCATGGCCGCTGCCATGGCCAGGAATAGCGAGGCGGCCGGGAACTAGGGGCCGTTTCCTTTTTCGTACGATCATCATAAGGGGGGTAGTGCCCATAATCCCCACGCTGGGCATGCGGGTTGGGGATCGCAGTTCAGTGTGTGGTGATGGAGTTGTTCTACAGGGGGCGCTGCTGCCCGCCCCCCGGTTTTGTCCCTTTGTCGCCTCTTACGACACCCACGGGAAGAGTTGGGGTGGTGCAATTCTAGGCCGGCACCACACGGCGGTATGGAATGGAATGGCGGTATGGAAATAATATAGGTTCTGATAAGTCTGTAAAAAGACTTCTCAGGGGGGTGTTTAAACTAAAACCCTTCAATTCCGGTGCCAAACCAATGACAGCACGGGCGCCGATGACGTAATTCGCAAAATGGCGAATACCTATCGTCGATGTTCACAAAAATAATGATTACGTTGCAACCAGATCATATTTTATCATTCTGTAAACGGCAATTTACTAATTGATAAATTTCCTTTCCGGCAGGTATCAAGATATATGTGATTATAGAAATAGTTTATTGGTCATACATGATCAAACTTTACGAACCATATTATGGCCTCAATCACAAGAAATAAACGCGCAGTAGTACATAAAACAAAGAACAAGCACCCATGCTGTCTAATTGTGTAAACAATGTAACAAAAAACCCCGAGATGTTTACAAAAACAACACTTGAAATACGACCTACGAAAGCAAAAAATGAACTAGGGGTGTTACTTCACTTTTTGTAATGTCATCGATAGTTGTTTTTTATGTTATTTTTGTAAGCTACTAGTTTATATGAATAAATGAAATGTTCAATGTCAGTCTCAATTTTATTTTGTTTCATCATCATCATCATCATCATAGGTATAAAATCAAAGTCAAAGTCAAAGTGAAAGTAAAAATTGTATATTGTAAAAATAGTAAATTGTAAAAATAATGAAATAATATTGAAAATCGTCCAATGTTTTTTACCTAGTACCCATTCAGGACGTCTATTTTTTAACTCCACAGTTTTTATTATAGAAGTAACGACATTTACAATACTTATGTCGTTACCAAATGATACAATACAAATAAAAATACAATAAAAAAATGTTTAATAAAATCTTCTTCTCCTCCACCACGGCAGCAGCCACGCTGAGAAGTCGAAGTGCTCGGAGAACGGAGCGGTTGTATATATGTATATGTAACTGACCTCCATCCAGTCAACCTCCTCATGGCGTCGTGGAGATGTGAGCGGAGAGTAGGCAGGAGCCAATGGCGAAGGTTCGCCCTAAAACATACAAAAAAGTGAAACAGTTATTACTACAATCATACCAGTAGAAACCAAACACAATAAACAAATTATTTGATGATGATGATGATGATGGTAGTGGTGATGGTGAAATAAATAACCAGCGCCATACGTATCCTAGCGCATAATCCTAGCACAATAAACACATCACCAGTACAAACCAAACACAATAAACAGATTATTTGATGATGATGATGATGATGCTAGTGGTGATGGTGAAATAAATAACCGGCGCCATACGATCGCATAATCCTAGCACAATAAACACATCACCAGTACAAACCAAACACAATAAACAGATTATTTGATGATGATGATGATGATGGTAGTGGTGATGGTGAAATAAATAACCGGCGCCATACGATCGCATAATCCTAGCACAATAAACACATCACCAGTACAAACCAAACACAATAAACAGATTACTTGATGATGATGATGATGATGATGGTGGTGATGATGGTGGTGATGGTGAAATAAATAACCGGCGCCATACGATCGCATAATCCTAGCACAATCCTTGTAACACAATAAACACAATAAACAGATTATTTGATGATGATGATGATGAAATAAATTCTACTAACCTCGTCATCACTGACTACTTCCTCGCGCTCCTCCTCCGCGTCGGCCTCGTCGTATAAAATATCAAAAGTCGCTTGGAGCCTCCTCATCTCTCCCAATTCTCCAATTAGCCATTCTATAATCAAAATCAAACAAACAACATAAAATAATATGCTATACAACATACTTATACACAATAACACAATATAGCATACTTATATAACTGTCTCAATACAAAAGTAAATTTAGAAACATTACAAGAATATCACCATTACTATCGAAAATAACAAAATGTTATCGTAAAAGCTATCGACACTATCCTCCTACTACTAAGAAAGAAATTTCACACTGTCTGCCGGCAAGTATGGCCGTAAGCTCTATACAAATATAGCCCAAAATGGTATGGCAAAAAATTTCGGCCATTTCGAATGTCAGTACATGAAACGGTCGTAATTTTATTTCAATAAAAATGATAATAAATGTCGTTATTTCTTTGTGTAAACTAGTTTCCATTACTCATACACTGTTTTTATTCATTTTACTGTATTTCTAACAAACTGTACATGCATTTACGCACTAAAATCACTCTGGGATCACTCCGAAATCGAAAATTTAAAAATCACTATTAGATACGATATTCGTTGAAAACTTATAGCTAAAAACGTTCACTATAAACTCAGCAAGATGATTTACAACAGTTTCTAATATAAAACACTACTTACATGAGTATTTCCAGTTTTTTCCTCAATGCACTAAGTAACCTTGATGCACAAATGACAAATGTTCGAACTGTCATCCAACCCGAAAAACGACAGTAGAATAACCTTGTCTTGTGTTTTTAATATAGCAAATTTACTCTAGTTTGTCTATAGCCAAACATCTTCATACAAAAGTATACTCTAACCTATCGATATTAATTATTATAGTCGCGTGGTCGGGTGCGGTTACATGTAACCGTCCGGGTGTTGACCGAATATTGCCACGGTTACATGTAACCGTTCCGTATATGGAGAGGTTAAGACCCAAATACCATCACACATGGGATCCGCAGTTAGTCCTTAATCTTATTTCTAATTGGTACTCAAATAGAGAAATTGGTTTTGATAAATTATCCAAAAAATTAGTAATATTATTAGCGCTTTGTACAGCACAACGAGTTCAGACTATATCCCTAATAAAATTAGATAATATCCAAGTACTTGCGAATGGAATTATAATTTCTATTACTGATATTATAAAAACGTCAGCACCCGGAAGGGATCAGCCACTTCTATTTTTACCCTTTTTCATAGAAAACAAACCCATTTGTCCCGCTACAGTATTATTAGATTATATTGATTACACTCAAAACAACAGGGAAGGTAATAATACACGTTTATTATTAACTATCAAAAAACCACATCGAGCTGTTTCATCTCAAACAATCAGCAAATGGATAAAGTCTGTATTGACGGACAGTGCTGTAGACACATCAGTGTTTTCAGCGCATAGTACGCGACATGCGTCCACTTCCACAGCTAGTCTTGCAGGTGTATGCATAGATACAATAAGAAAAACGGCTGGATGGACCAACAGTAATACATTTGCTCGATTCTATAAACTTAATTTAATTACTAATAATGACTTTGCTCAATCAGTTTGTTTACGTTCTTAAGTTAATTACAAAAATAAAAGATAAATAAATGACATTGATTAACATAAGATTAAAGGTTGATAAATAAAACAAAACAAGATATTGAATAATGTTTTTATTTCTTTACCAGGTTATAATAAAAATAACAAAATATTACATACCTCACAGACTACGTCTGTGACTTACCTTATGGCTCCTTACATAATTAGCATCCTAAAAACAGCAGAGTTCTTGCAAAAAAGGTATTTCTCTCTAAAGATCTACGTGGTAAATAATATCTGAAGAATGAAGCGACGAAATATAATATGTGATCAAAGGAACTTCAAAAGTGAAGTTCGATCATTATTATATGAGTCGCTTCATTCGAAGATATTACAACCCTACCCACCCAACCCTTTACCTTTATTACAAGAACTATGATCTCTAAACAGAATGATGGCTCAACGCCGCTAATTATGAACTGTGACAAGACAGTGGAGAGGGAAATCAAAAAAAAAAAAACAAAAAGCAAAGGAACTCTGAACGTGCGTATCGTTACCCTGTAGGTTAGAGGAACTACGTGGTAAATAATATCTTCGAATGAAGCGACTCATATAATAATGATCGAACTTCACTTTTGAAGTTCTTTGATCACATATAACATAATTAAAAATATAATAAATTGATAAAAATTTACTTGTTTCTGATTTTTTCCTTTGTATTCGCCCAACTACCTATCTGGATGCCAAATTTGAACTTTCTAGGTCATCTGGAACTGGGTTAGAGTATTGATCTATAGGTCAGTCAGTCAGTGATAAAAATGACGATTTTGGACGTTAATATTTAAATAACCGTTTGAGGTGTATTTATGAAGTTTGGAGTACATATGCATCTTGCAAGTCTCAATATATGAGCCAAATTTGACATGTTTATGTGAAACAGTTTTTGAGCTATCAGGGGGGTCAAAAGTGCCTCTAAATGGTTCGTGTAATATTACACACGGTGCTGCTAGCCAGTTCTATTTATTTATTTATTTATTTTAAGGATTACAAACAAATGTGTTACATAAATTGGCTTATTAAAAATGAATGGACTTACGTAATATAAATGGTAACACATCCCACCACGTAATCCACGTGTAGGTATAAAGACTATAATGAACTCAGATGCTAATAATATAAGTGTCATGATTAGCTTAACTTTAGAGGTGAAAATATTATTAACTTCTTCGTTAGAAAACAAAATATAAAAGAGAGAAAAACAAAAACATGCATGTATGTTAACTTAACTAAACTTAATTAAACTTAATTAAACTTAATTAAACTTAGGCGAGCAGAATATCTACAGCAAGCTTTTTAAATTTTAAAGAGCTCTGGGAAAAATCGAGTTCATTGAATTTCATGTTGAATTCAGACAGCAATCTATTCAACGGGGCTCGCCTGCCCGCATTGGTTTTACAACAGTTTACATGAAAGGTTGCTATTTTGCGCGTGCTTCTGAGTACAGCCCGTCTAGGGACGTTGTAGTGGATCAAGTTGCAGAGGCTTGAGCAATCGATTCTATTATTTTTTAGATTGTAAAGAAACATTACAGTCAGAAGTAACCGTCTAGAATCAAGTCGCAGGATTTTAAATTTTGTTAGAAGCTGTTCATAAGAGACCCGAGAGCGACAGCACTTAAAATTTGACCCTTCATAAGAATTTACGTTGGACTTTTTCAATGGACTCGGTGTACTTTTTGTAAAGTTCAGTTCAGTTAGCTTAAACTTGGCTTGACACACTATTTAATATAATTTTCAATGTTATGTTTAATGTAATCAAATTATTATTATTATTTAAGATCTGATGCATGCCACCTTCTCAATTGTTGTATACCTTCAATGGTAAAACATGTTGTGTCGCACCCCCATTTTTATCACCCTAATTGTACCTACCTACACATGTGCAAATCAATTTTTATTTTAAATTTTAACTTTTTATTTTCAAGTGCTAATTGCTGCACTGAAGCTAAATTAAATATTTTTAAAATTTATAAAATACAGTGAAAAAAAAAGCAGTGACAAAATTCATCACTTACATCAGCCTTCCCGGTAGCATAACGTTCAGTGGAGCCGCCCGGATTGCGGAAGACCCAGGTTCGATTCGTGGCTGGGTCGGGTAGGCGTTTAATTTTTTCAATGTATTTTATAAATTTTATAAATATATTTTTTTTAAATATTTTTTTATATAATCACTATTAGGGCACAAGCCTTCCTTATGGATGGAAGCAACACAGGGAAAACGTGCCAACCACCACACGGGTCAACATCAACATCATCATCAATGAAAAAAAAAAGTAGGTTGAGTGGAGTCATATGCCGTGCAAACATAAAAATAATAAAGATGAATATGGAGAGCCGTATAGTATAAACATGAGCTAAATAACTTTCTAGCCAATGTATCACGTCTCTATGATTATTTACATAATTATAATTTTACGGAAATATTGTTGCGAACAAATTAGGTACAATTTGAAAAAAGGACAAACACGCTTTGTCTTTTTTCAAGTTGTAATTTAATCACACTAATATTATAAATGCGAAAGTTTGTGTTTATGTATGTGTGTATATTTGTTGCTTCTTCACGCTGCAACAGATGGATGGATTTGGATGAAATTCGGCATACAGATAGTTTATAACCTGTATTAAAATATAGAATAGAAATAGAATATTTTTATCCCGATATTCCCACGGGAACGGGAACCACGCGGGTGAAACCGCGAGCGGCCGCTAGTCATAAGTATAGCTTGCCTAATTCTTGACTGATCTTTCAATATTTGTAAAATATTAAGATCGCATGTTGATGACGTAGTTGTCGACATTGAATAGGGCTCCTTTGGCTTACAGAGTAAGAGTAGATAGTGTTGATAGCCACGATAGCATAGTTGGTTGTGCACCTGACCCGGTATGTCATGAGGTGCGGTTTCGAATCCCGTTCAAGGATTTTTCTCAACACTTTCTCTTTTTTCAAATCGTATCACGTCTCGGTGATATTCCCGAAGCTACTACTCAAATCCAGAGCTGTAGAAGAATTTTCAACTTAATTACGTCGCCGGCGAGAGACGGTGTGTCCTTTTGAGTGAGCCAGTGGCAACTTTTAATGATATGGAAACTCCTTAGATACCTACACAGCTATGATCCCGAGCTATTGGAGCGTTCCCTTTGTGAATGTAGGGCGTAATTGAAAAGCTACCTTGGACATTTCACTTTTCGATTTAGTCTTACGTTCGAAATAAAATGGTTGTGTTCTGTACTTAAGAGCCTCTCAATAATTTACTCTTCGAAGTCACTCGTAACTCATTTTTGACACCTAAAATTCTCAAACGGTATATCACATTATCGTTACCATCGCATTTTATGTTTGTACTGCTGGGGCACAACCACCACCACGCCACCACGGGCCCAGTGCGGTGCGGTGATTGTTAACGACTGCTAACGCAGCCAGGACCAACAGCTTTATGTTTTTTTTTTTTTTTTTAATTTATTTATAAGGTTTGCCAACATTTTTACACCAATTATCTAGGCTAGGCTAGCTACCACCATCTTATCTAAATATGTCTCCATAACATCAATGTTTGTAGCATTGTTGTGTTCCGGCAGCTAGAGATAAAATAGCCAGTGCCTCAATAGTTGGGGATCATTGGCTTTATCATCACTTTACATCAGCTGAGATCAAGGCACTGTGCTTACCCGTTAAAAAAAATGTGTTTCGAAGCACGGAGGAGCTCGAGATGATATTTTTTTGATTATCTATTCGAAAACGTCGAAAGTACTCATTAACCAACTCCAACTTTATCAAGCACAAGTTCGTTCATGTATGGAGTACTGCTGCCACCTTTGAAATGGATCAGCCAAATACCATCTGGCTGCTTTGGACTCGATTGAAAAACGAGCTAAGAGACTCATTGGTGACCCTGCCCTGATAGACGCCAAGCTGCAAAATCTAGAACATCGGCGTAGGGTGGCTCGTCTGTCGGTCTTCTACAGGATTCATTTCGGGGAGTGCGCGAAGGAGTTGCACGACCTAATCTCACCATCCACTTTCCGCTATCGGAGCGCGAGGCGCGAGTTCCATCCCTATGTTGTAGATATGCCACCTTGTCGCACGAGTCGATTCGGTTCAACTTTCTTAGTGCGTACAGCTAGGGAATGGAACGCGCTGCCTGCGAATGTGTTCCCTGAAAGGTATAATCTGGACCTCTTCAAGGCTAGAGTGAATAGGCTATTTCTAGGCAGGCATGTTCCATCCTCGACCGCACCGTCACTTAACATCAGGTGAGGTGTAGTCAAATGCCTGCCTATAACCAATAAAAAAAAATAAAAAAAAAACCACTGCGCTATCCACTACACTATCGAGATCCTTATGAATTCTTAAAGCAGTAATATTGAAATTGTGTAATCTCACTTCTCAATACTGCTTCAACAGCTCACGGGATGACCCCTGGTTGTGGAATGAGCTCAATACCAAAGTATCCTCAAAGAGGTACAGCAATTGGATCTTCAAACATGGCGTGAAGAAATGTCTGATGGGTCTACATCACGTGAGTGATACCTCTGGCGTGGCAAACGTCCACAGGCTAGTTAGGAAGTAGGTAAGCCTGGTTATGTCAGTGCTTCATCATAATTAGCCCACATCAGTCCACTGCTGGACATAGGCCTCTCCCAATGCATGCCACTGAGCCAGATCTTCGGCTATTTTCATGCAACCGCTGCCAGCCACTTTGCGTATATCGTCGATCCAGCTGCGCCGGTGTCGGTGCTTGCCATTCATGATCACGAGTCATGCCCGTGAACAAGGTTTTTTTTCCTTAATCAATAATTTATATTATTATTATTATTTTCAGTTGATATACCTCCCTACGTCGAGCTTTTAGTAGCTGGACGAAGGAAAAGAAGGAGAGTCCCTCATAACCCGGGGTTGTCTCTAGCCCTAGTGTATGCACAAAGCACTTAGTAGTAAACAGCCTATATTATTGTCCCACTGCTGGGCAAAGGCCTCCATCATTGAAATCAAGTCATCGCTACAATTGATGGGTAATGGCTTAATTGGCAAGTGCTCTGAAGAACTGTTTGACCTTATCCCACCCTTCCTTCATAGGAGTACACGTGCTGCTCTCCGGAGTCATCGCTTCACTGTCACACATATCCCATCGCGCACAAAGAAATTTGGTGACTCGTTTCTTTGTTGCACCTCCAAAAGATGGAATAGTCTACCAGTACACGTTTTACCTCCTTCCTATGATATGGGGTCCTTCAGACGAGGCGTGAAGAAGCACCTTGTGGGCCGGCAGAGTGAGGTTGACTGATGCTGCGTTGTTTTCACGCTGCACCAGTTGTCTTCGCGTCTGGACTCCATTTCCACATAACATCAAGTGGGATGGAGTCATTTGCCGAGCTAATTATTTAAAAAAAATACTCACTTTGCCCGACCTGGGAATTGAACCCGGGACCTTCGGGTATCGGGCCTAGCGCTCTGCCACTCGGCCACCGAGGCGTCATCATCGTCACAAAGCACTTTACCCAGTTAAAAATAGCGAAATTACCCCCTAACTATATTTTTTTAAAAATGTTTTTTTTTAAGTGTTATGTAAATTGTCATGACTTTTAATGACTGCAGTCGCGGGTTCTACCCTCATTAGAAAAACCATTTTGGTTGAAAATAACTAATCAATTGCTTTGTATGTTAAAATTATAAAAGAGGCGGTCGAATAATTAAGCTAAGTAATTGTGGGCGCTTACCTAAAGCGTAATTACGCTATAACATAGTGCTCTTCAACTTTACCCTATCACGCCTACCTACTCGTACTTACCCTATTTATGTTGACATTTTGCGCATTTGGAAATGCGCTAACAAACACACATGGTGGTAACAGCATGTAATTATGTAGATGTCGCTACTTCTATAAAAAGCTGTGTAGTTTCTTGCGACCGTTCTTCTGCACAGCTAAAAGATGTGCTGCAAAATATTTTGAGACGATTTAAAAGCGCTTATATATAACTAGCGGCCCACTCGCGACTTTTTTTATTTTTTTTATTTAGTTGATGGCTTTGTGCGATTAGCACTTTTAGCCAGTGTCAAAGTAATTTTTCGTACAAGTAATACATAAATAATCAATATTTCCATAAATGATGATGAATGATATTAGAAATAGGAAGTGAGAAATGATATACCCCCAACCCCTCGAGTATCTCAGTAAAGATGTGGGGCTTTACTCAGTCCTCACGCGAGTTTCTTGAGAGAATTTGAAAAGTGACGTTGCACTGTTTTGTTTCATTTGCCAACACTTATGCACACTCACGAACACTTAACGGTTAATAATCCACCATTATTTCTCATTAATATTCGACATAACACAAATTTTGGAAAATAAGACAAAACCACAGACATGACGCTACACTTTCCCGCCAAGAAGTCCCACTCGCGACTTTGTCCGATTGAGTGAACACCCGTATCCTATAGAGCCCTATGGCAGCGCAGCGCCACCTGCCGGGTCCAATTATATGCATGTTATATACATATAAATCTTCCTCTTGAATCACTCTATCTATTTAAAAAAACCGCGTCAAAATCCGTTGCGTAGTTTTAAAGATCTAAGCATACATACATAGGGACAGACAGACAGCGGGAAGCGACTTTGTTTTATACTATGTAGTGAAGTAGGTATACTTAAATAAAAATTCATTTCATTTTGCTATGAATTACGCAAAAAATTTCTTATTTATTAATAAAAGATTAATTTAAAAATATAGTTTATTATAAATGCGACGCCTCGATGGCCGAGTGGTTAAGCTCTTGGCCTTATAACCGGAAGTTAACAACCAATAAACATGGTAAGGATCCCGTTAATAATTACTATAGTGCAAGTGACCATATGATAGTTTAAATAGTTATTACTAAAGGTAGTCTAGTATCTGTATCTTTACACGTGTAGGAATCAGTAAACGCGTGCTAAACTGGGTCGCAACATCGGGTACTAAGACCTATGTATGCCTAGGATTCCTAGTTATACCAAGAATCTATATATTAATACGTGAAGCGAAAAATTTGTACCCCTTTTTACGAAAATTGCGCGGGCGGAGGAGTATGAAATTTCGCACACCTATTGTTTATATAGAGAAGGTTATCCAAATGTTAATATTTTTTTAAAGTATGCATATAAATACATTAAATCAATAAAACAAACATTACACACACTACCATGTATTTGACACACACGCATGAATAATATTTTCAAAAATTTCAAAAATGGAAGAGGAGCGGCCGAAATCTGTCAATGCCAATCCAAATTCACATTGTATTTTTTTTATTTTTCAATGCTTAGGATACAATCCGTGCAGCCATAACAAAACTACGGTCGAATTTCAAACACTGGGCGACCACTAGTTTGTGTTAATTAATACCCATTAAAAAGCTTTATGCAAAATGTTTAAAACAAACAGTTGTGTAAAAGTAGCAGTAAATACCGTTCATTCTTGTTTTCATTATTAATATCCAAGTTATAATTACGTAACAACTGTCATTCCATAATAGGCACTATTATTAGGTTTATTTGTTATTCTAACGTCCGAGAACGTAGTTGCTGTAGGTATTCATGAATAAACGAGCAGGTGTATCGTTGACTGGGTTGTCTTGAGTAAAAGAATAATGTTTTTTCAGTTTTACATTGGTGCTCGTAATATGTATTACAAAATTAATAATAGTACATATTTTAATATGCCGTGTATGTATGTACATATCCTATACTGATATAGGGTTTTTAAAATTTATTTTATTACTCACAGTATTTTTTCCCAGGGTGTCATGTTTTAAAATCAATCAAAAATAAAATTTCCACATGCAGGATATTTTCAACCAATTTTTCAACATTTTTTTCAAATTGTTATTTACTTAAAACTATCATCATCATCATCATCATCATCAGCTCATTTATGTCCCCACTGCTGGGGCACGAGCCTTCCCTTTGGATCGACAGGAAGAACAGGCCATAAACCACTACGCGGGCCTAGTGCGGATTGGTTGTTAACGACTGCTAATGCAGCCGGGACCAACGGCTTTACGTGCCTTCCGAAGCACGAAAGAGCTCGAGATAATAAATTTTATATAAAACTATATAATCATAAAACAACAATTTCTAGACTATATCTACGCATAAACATAGCTAAGTTGAGCAGAGGCTGGATAATATTTCTATGGCCGTGAGAGAATTATTGCCTTTGAAGGTTTTGTCCGTCTGACTTACAAAAAGGCCATCAATAAATTGCGACCACGCGGGCAAAGACTTATTAAAAGAAATGCCTTGAATAATCAGAAGTATTCTTGGAATGGAAAAAAACCTATATAACAATATCGTCGGGGGTATTTTTTTTTTTTTTTTATACTTAGCTCGGCAAATGACTCCATCCCACTTGATGTTAAGTGGAAATGAACTCCAGACGCGAAGACAACTGGTGCAGCGTGGAAACAAACGTAGCATCAGTTAACTTCACTCTGCCGGCCCACAAGGTGCTTCTTCACGCCTCTCTTGAAGGACCCCATATCATAGGAAGGAGGGAAAACGTGTGCTGGTAGACTATTCCATCTTTTGGAGGTGCGACAAAGAAACGAGTCACTAAATTTCTTTGTGCGTGATGGGATACTTGAGACAGTGAATCGGTGACTCCGAAGAGCAGCACGTGTACTCCTATGAAGAAAGGGAGAAGGTGGGATGAGGTCAAAGAGCTCTTCAGAGCACTCGCCATGGTATAAGCGGTAAAACACGCTGAGTGACGCAACGTCTCTACGCAATTGCAGAGATTCGAGAGTATTTACCACTTCTGCATTGCCGATAATGCGTTCAGCGCGACGCTGCAATCTGTCCAAGGCATCGAGAAGGTACTTAGCGGAACCGTCCCAGATGTGCGAGCAATACTCCACGCAAGACCGTACCTGTGTCTTGTACAAAAGGCACAACTGGTCCGGCGTAAAGAATCGCCGCACTCTGTTCAGAATTCCGAGTTTTCGTGAGGCTGTTTTGATCACGGCTTCGATGTAGTCCCTTTGGTTCAGATCGCAGCGTATCGTCATACCGAGCATGTTGATACTGCTCTGCAGGCGTAGAGATGTACCCTGAAGAGATGGAAGGGGAAGGAATGGTGACTTTTTTGCCGTGAACGCGCACACCTGTGATTTCTTGGCATTGAACTCAACCAGATTATTGGTGCCCCAATTAGATATGAGGTCCAATACCCGATTGAGCTCAATGACAAGATTAACTCGATTCACTTCGGTTTCGACCCGCCCAGCCGCTGGGTGACCGTTATATCCTCCATGGACCGTACTATCATCTGCATAGCAAAGAATATTTCCAAGTGGAAGCATATCATTGATATGCAGAAGGAACAGCGTGGGGGATAGAACGGACCCCTGAGGGACACCAGCGTTCACTGACATGAGTCGCGAAGCGCATCCATCAGATATAACACGGATTCTGCGCTCATGCAGGAAGCCAGCGACCCAGTTGCAGAACTGAGCAGGCAGACCGTATGCCGGGAGCTTGGAGAGAAGAGCTTTGTGCCAGACCCGATCAAAAGCCTTGGCTATGTCAAGGCTAACAGCCACCGACTCACTACGCTTGTCAATAGCCTCACCCCAAAGATGTGCAACGTACGCTAGAAGATCACCCGTTGACCGTTTCGGCCGAAACCCGTATTGGCGATCGTGAATTATGGAGTGTTCTTCTAAGTAGTGGACAAGTTGTTTAAATATGGATGTTTAAATGTGGTATATCGGATATAGGAGCTCGATGGCGCAGTGGTTAACGCGCCCGGTCTGCGAGTGCTAAGGTTAAGAAACTTTCGCAAAGGCCAGTCATCGGAGGGATCCCTTTTTTTCGACAATTTTTTTTGTCCTAATTTAATTTGGCATAAAAAGTTAGGTATATTTTTTTTTGTCATAATCATATTTTAACATAATTGTTTTTTGGCATACTATTTCAGTAAGCATAAATAATAGTTTAGGCTAATGTTTTTAGCCCTAATTTTAATTTGCATAAAGTTATAAGGCATATTGTTTATTTGTCTAATAGTTATTAGGCATAAAGATCAAAAGGCATAATGGATACATACTTATTATTTTACCTATCAATTTCTACCAATACTAGCTGCCCTACTTCCTGTAGGTCACGTGATAGGTTAGAAATATAAGACAATTGCGAAGCGCAGCGTAGCGATTGTCTTGAATTTCGAGGTTTTTTTATTATTAGTCAACAGAAGGAGTTTCTTTTTGGTAATTTTTGCTTTCTGTTGTCTAATAAAAAATATAACCTAAAAAAAAAATAAGTAAAATTGGGTAATAATGTTTTTAACACTTTAGGAGCTAGATATTTATTCGGCGTATAATTATTATGCCTATAAAACTTATGCTTAAATATCATTATGTGTAAGCAAATTTAGGCTTAAGAATAGTATGCTTAACAATTATTATGCTTATGGTAGGTATGCATTAAAAAATTGTGCCTAAAAAGTTATGCCAAATTAATATTGTGCGTAACTATTATTGGGATAAGTAAAAGTATGCCATGTTAAATTGACATAAAATTTTATGCAAAAAAAAAAGGAACCGTCATCGGATGGGTGACCAAAAATGTATCATCTCGAGCTTCTCTGTGCTTCGGAAGAAAGTAGTTTATGGCCTGTTCTCCCTATCCATCCATAGGGAAGGCTCGTGCCCCAGCAGTGGGGACATAAAATGAGCTGATGATGATGATGATTATATTTCAAAAACCGGACAAGTGCGAGTCGGACTCGCCCACCGAGGGTTCCGTACAAATTTATGGGTAAGCACATATTAGTTCAGAAATCTAGTCTCGAACTTTTCCCGAAATTCAGTTTCCAAGGTATTTCTTTTTAATCTGGCATGTCTTGATGGGATGCGGGTTCGATCCCGCGCGTGAAATTTTTTAAATACTTTTTTTTCACATTATGGATTCTGCATATTACCTACTATGAATAAAGTTATTTTTTCTATAAAAAAGTAAGTTTTCATAGTGTAAAGACACTGATCATGGGACGTTATACGGCTTACGATGACGATAAAAGTAGTTTCATTACAATGTGTAGTGTCCGCGTAAACTTTAAAAAAAAGATGCTTAGCTATTAGGTTTTAATTTTTTCTATTATACCTAAGTAATCTTGTTATAATTATAGCATTTCAAGTGTAACAAATTTATATAATCTTGAATAAAAGTTAACTTATCACATCTGCAGTGATTTTTTAGCCTTCCCAGTACTTTTGATCGCTCACTTATGTGAACATAAGAGAGGCTTCGCTCAAACGCTTTTTCAACTGCACTTCCAACCAGCAGTTAAAGCCTATTAGACTGCAAACAAATCAAACATCGTTAATGCCAGTCGTTTGCGATGGCCACTCGATAGCACTTGATTGCTCGCTAATTGACTGATCTGAAGCAAGAAATAATGAGACCCAGAAAGTAGGTTTAATACTACTACTTTTTTAATTATTTTGCTTTTGAAATTTTGTGATGTAATTTAATTTAAAATTTATTTTATGTGAATTAGTGTAATTTTATTTGATTTATTTGTATTGATTTAATTAAAATCATCATCATCATCTCAGCCAAAAAAGACGTCCACTGCTGGACAAAGGCCTCCCCCAAGGATAAATCCTTTTGAGGGGAATTTGCCATAATCGCCACGCTTGGCAGGCGGGTTGGTGATCGCAGTAGGGTGAGAATAATCACAGAGAGTCGCTACTGCCCATCCTCTGGAATGGTCCCATAGTCGCCTTCTACGACACCCACGGGAAGAGATGTTAATGACCCAAGTTGGTTGAAATAAATTGATTGATTCATTCATTCATTCATTCAATACATACAGCTCTCGGATGTCGGATCTCGGAACAGCTCGAAACAGTCTTAGCACAGCTGCTGCAAGATTCCTTGAGAAGAGAAGAGATTGTTCCCCGCCCCAACCTCTAAATTCCACTACACATTTATAGAATACACTAAACATGCACACTAGTTTAAGCCCAAGACACCGTACTCGTAGAACAAGGGTACCACGAGCCGGTTCACACGCGCTCTATACCAGGTACTGACATGTACCTGGGCGCTTCTCTCCCACGACTCGGTCAACCCGAGCCGAGGTCCTAGCCCTAGATCCAAACCCCTCGGAGAATCGAGTAGGGTGCAGGGACGCGCACTAGTGCGTGATGCCGTTCCCCCAGAAAACCTATGACGGTGCTTCGTTTCACACGGCTTGAGGATCCCTTTATGTTTCTCACCGCCCCCAAAAAAACCTAGAGAAGCTAAAATTACCAAGTGGCAATAAGCAAACTCGCTCAAAAAAAACGAGCAAACCTTACAGTAGTCGCATATGATGTGTAACGTAAAATACGGAAACTTTTCCATTAAGCAGTGACAGAAATTAACCTCAAAATTTAAAAAAGCTTTAAACTGTAATATTTTATTTGAATAAGTATTCATTATTATTTACTTGGTTTTTTTATCAATGACCTGCATAGTTTAAAAGTCTATTACACACGAAATGGTTAAAATCAATATTACAATAGAAAAAAGAATAAAGAATTAACTATTACGTATATTTTTTTACAAAACTTTAGAACAAACATAGAAGACATTTGACAAATGACACAATATGTCTCACATATAATAACAATATGTCTTGTTCATAATATCGATTTTAAATTTACAAAATGGCGCGCGCTTGCGCGCTTCCCCGACTTCCTGTCACACTGTTACGTACAACTTCCGTCACATTTCACGAAATCACTCCCACAAATTGTATACACCGAGACATTTTAGTGGTTGTTTTCCCGCAGGTGGGTAGATCAGACCATGAAACTGAACTACTTTCCCCAAGAAACATAGGTCAAAAAACGAGATAATTTTTTCACTTTTCTATACAAAGCCTCTATTTGGTTTGTATGGGAAAATTAAAAAATTATCTCGTTTTCTGACCTATGTTTCTTGAGGAAAGTTGTTCAGTTTCATGGTCTACCCACCTGCGGGAAAACAACCACTGAAATGTATCGGTGTATAGAAGGCGAGCAGAAAGATGTTACACATCAAAAAAAGCTTGGAACACTCCGACCGCAGTTGCTGCGAGGTTTGGTGTCCGTGAGAGGTAGTCTATGTGTGCTTCGCTCGAGAGCGTTTGTACGAACGTACGTACCTACCTTCTGTACGTACCTTCTGCGGTCTCCTTGCCTTGTGCCTGAAGTCCGCAGCTCTTAAGTTACGCAGGAGCCGTAAACCTTTCACGGGGATTAAACACTTAATTAAAGGTTGTTCATTCCGATTCCGGTTTGAGTGTGCTGTAATGAAAATTGCCACTGGAATGAAATACTTTGTCTACTCGTGAGATTTTTTTTAATAAATGATGTTTCAATTGTTTTTCCGTGGCCCACTAAGTCTCTCAGTAAGACACTGAACACGCACACAGATATGACGTATGCACGCCCACAGATATGTTACGATGAGAATATGACGCGCGGACATGACGCAGGCGTCTTGACATCTCATTCAAATTCATCATCAATGTGAAATCATTTATTCAATAGCGTTTACAGGCACTGAATGCCATCATAACTATAAAAAGTCCAAATAATATAAAAATGAAATTACAGTTTAATCTAAATGTGTAATTAAAATTAGGATTTCGAGATAGCCTTCGACCAAGAAAAACTGACAAAAAAACAGGAGGCTATAATTTTCTTCTTCTCCATACAAAACACTAAAAAAAATTTAGCGCAATTTTTTTTTTTAATTTTCAAACATCAACCTCATCGCATCATCATCATCAGCTTATTTTATGTTGCCACTGCTGGGGCACGAGCTTTTCCTATGGATGGAGACAGCAGGAAGAACCGACCATAACCGGACAAAAGTGCACACTATGCAGGGTTAATGTCATTGTTGTTCTTGTTATTATTTTATAGTTTTATTTGTGATTATTTTATTATTATTATCTCTCTATTTATTTTTTTACATATTAATTTACATTTTTAAACATTTTCTAAAAAACAAAACAAACATTTAAAAATATAAAAAATAGGGGTCCACCGGCATCGGGACCAGGGTCCAAACTACCGGTGATTAGGGCTCCAGAGACAGGAACCTCCTCACAATGCATGCCGTATCGAGGAGAACTGCCTTCTGAATCAGGCCCTTGATCCAGCCGCCTAACGAGAGCCTCATGAGATGTTGATCGAGGCTCTTGGCCATCAGGCCGTTGGCCGTAACAACAATCGGCACGATGACAGCCGAGTCCACATTCCACATGTTGACAACCTCATGTGCTAAGTCGAGATATTTGATTTGTTTCTCTTTCTCAGCTTTCACGAGGTTCTCGTCATGGGGAATGGTGATATCGACAATCATCGTGCGGCGCGCTAATCGATCTATCACCACAATGTCTGGCTTATTAGCTACAATAGTCCTGTCGGTGATGATAGATCGATCCCAGTACAACGTGACATGATCATTTTCGAGAACTGGGTCGGGCACATACTTGTAGTACGGTACCTCAGGATCCACAAGTTTGTATTTCAAAGCAAGTTGCTGGTGTATAATCCTGGCCACTTGATTATGCCTGTGCAAGTACTCGCCGTTAGCCAGACGAGAACAGCCAGAAATAATATGTCTGATAGACTCACCCAGACGGTGACATGCCCGACATATGTCAACCGTCCCGTCCTTCATAATAAATTTCCGGTAGTTATTCGTTAGCATAACTTCGTCCATAATTGCACAGACAAAACCTTCAGTTTCCCCGAAGAGGTCACCGAAACGCAGCCAGGATACGGACGCTAAAAAGTCTACATCGGGTCCGTGGAGGGCCCGATAAAAGCGCCCGTGGAGCTCCTTGCCTTGCCATACCTCCCTGCGGTCATTGACACTAAGTACTACGGGTTTGTGCCAGTTCTCTTTAGCCAAGGACAGCGGGGTGAGTCCCTTGTCCACTGATACCACATCTCGGTGCATACCCACATCGGCTTTTAGGAAATATTCCCTGAGACTGCACACCTCACGGTTGTGGAGGGTCTTAGCATTTAAAAAACCTCGACCCCCGCACTTCCGCGGGATGTACAGCCTCATTACCGACGATCGTGGGTGATGCATCCGATTTGCGGTCAGCAATGTACGGACTCGCCTATCCAGGGCATCCAGTTCTGTCTGAGTCCACTTAAGTACGCCGAAGGAGTACATCAGGACTGGCATGACCCAACCGTTGAAGGCGCGCACCTTATTGCCGCCTGATAAGGAGCTTATGAGCGCCTTTTTCAGGCGACCAAAGAAACACTCCAGCAACGATTGCTTCATGTCAGCCACACTTATTCCTAACCCCTCTGACATACCCAGGTATTTATATGTATCATTTGCGGAGAGCGATTTCAGGTTTATAGAATCTGAAAGTTGTAATCCCTCAGATTCTACAATCCTGCCTCGCTTTACATGCATGACTGCACATTTGTCTACACCAAATTCCATCCTGATGGAATTACTGAAAGTTTCAGTTACCTTCAGTAACTCCATCAGTCGCAATCTGTTGGGGGCAAACAGTTTCAGGTCATCCATATAAAGCAGGTGGGATATTACCTGACCTCCTCTTCGCAATAATTAGCCAAGTCCCGAATCCTCCAGCAATGTGCTGAGAGGCTTCAGGGCTAAACAAAACCATAGTGGACTCAAACTATCGCCCTGAAATATTCCCCGCTCAATCCTTATAGGATCGTCGTTTCCTTGAATTTGTCGACATCCGGGATAGCGAAGGACTGTCTTCCATTGCCCCATACACGACATCAGGAAGGTACGCAGAGTTGCATTTATTTTGTACAACTCCAGCACCCTCATGAGCCATGTATGTGGTACCGAGTCATAGGCCTTCTTATTATTATTATTATTATGATTGCTATTATTTGAATGTATTATTATAGTTATTTTTTTTATCGTAATTTATTATAATTTTAATTTTATTGAACTTTATAATGATTTATATGGCTGTAACGTTTTTAAAGGCTGAAATAAATGAATTGAATTGAATTGAATAAACCACCACGCGGGCCCAGTGCGGATTAGTGGTTGTCAACGACTGCTAATACAGCCTGAACCAACGGCGTTACGTGCCTTCTTCGGAAACGGCGTTTGGCCAATCATCTCGCAAATTAAATCAAAATTAAATAATTGTGGAGCTATCGGCGCTGCTTGCCAGTACGTCAATCCGATCGTATTAGATTTCGATCAGTCAATTGAACTGAACCGAACTGATCTGAGCAGCCAGCAGCGCAGAGCCGAATTTGGGGAGCACATTTTTTTAATTTTTTGTTCTACATCTGCCTATAAAAAGGTGTCGTATATTTTTATATTGACATGCAAACTTTCAGTTTAAAACGTTTTGTACACTACAAAAACTACTTTCTATGAACCATTTCCGAAGTTTATAGTGAAACATTAATTAAGTTACATTAAACCCTATTTAACCTCTAATAAAAACTTATTACATTATTACTATAAGTAGAAAACTAGCTTCGTTGTTTTGGTAAGGGAAGTAGGTTTCTCGGTCATAGCGGAACGAATGCCTAATTTCCATGTAAACTTCCTCCCATACATTACGTAGCGTCCGTATTCATAATAAAATAAGGTAGCTGTAGGCGGGTACACGCTACGACTTAATTCTTCAGGTATTGACTTGGTTTATTTTTTTCTGACTAATTTCTTATTGAGACTGGTGGGATACCACCCATGATAGAGATGCGTGGAAGTATTTAGGAGAGACCTTTGCTCAGCCTCAAAATAGGCTAATAAAAAAAACTTATTTCATTAATTATACGTTTTAATTAGCTTTTCTCCTTCCTGGCTGTGGCAATAAGCTGAGAAGAAAACGTTGTGGCATTTCAGCTGAGGAGATTTAACTAAGGATATATATGAGACATAACTAAGGAATAAAACTTCAATAAGCGACGCTTACTAAATGCGGGCTGGGATAAGGATCAAAAACTCGAGCTAGTTATGCATCGAAAAATACAAAACCTATACCTACATATTGCTTAACCTAGGCATTGATACGGGATCTCTGGATATTGAAGCCACCGTTTGTGAATATTTTTAAATGTGAAATAAACCTTTTTTTTATTTTGTATTCTGTATAGAAAAAACCAATGACTGTCCTAATGCTGGGCAAAAGCCTCCATTATTGAAATCAAGTCATCACTACAGTTGATGGGTAATGTCTTTATCACCACGCTTATCAAATGCGGGTCGGTAATTACAAACCCGGGCTATGCATCGAAAAATCCGAAATATACTTTCCACAACCTAGGAATTAAACCCCGACCTTCGAGTATCAGAGGAGTATTCTATACAAATCTATTTAAATTCTTCTCAAGGCTCCTTCGCAATGATAATCTCAGGTTATCTCGAGTCCGGCACTGCATTACCGTTTGCTTACTAAATATTTGTTGGCGCGAAGCCGATTTGTGCTATCTCTAACTACAAAAGGACAATTACTCGCGCGATAGGGGGTTTGGCTTGAAATAGAACGAGCTAATAATAGAGATTTGTTTGTAAGGTCGTACGTACATACCGGAAGAAACGTATATTATAATACCGTGTGCTTTCATTCAATGAGTGGGAGGACATATGACCATTCTTCCTAGTCGCTCTACGACTACTAAAATATCAGTCTTATAACATGCTACAACATCAATGTTATTAAATACGGTTGTTTTCTAAAGTTTACGCGAACACTACACATTGAAATGAAACAACTTTTACGGTTCTACTCGCGTTTATTTTACATATTACTTATTTAATGTTTATCTGGACGTTTCGAACCCTTTGTAGGGTCCGTGGTCACAGGGAGACTGAGGTGTTGGTCGTCTCATAATTAGTTGGTAGCTTGTATACCCGCATTTAAATATGGTGTAATGAGTATGGCTCATAAAATTATGCAAAAAGATATGTCTCAGCAACATATTAAAGTACAAAAACAAATGATGGAAAAATTTTAACGAGCAGGATTTGAACCTGCACCTGGAGAGCACGTGACCCGGGTCAGAATGTCAGAAGGGTGCAGGTTCAAATCTTGCTCGTGGAAATTTTTCAACATTTGTGTTTTTGTAATTTGTTCGCAAAAATATTTGCGTTAAAAATTATGTAAACAAAACAAAAAAAAACATTTTATATTAAAGTAGGTACTTCACAAGTCACAACATACTTTTGCAAGTTGCTTAACCTCAGCACTCGCAGACATGCAGGCGCGTTATCCACTTCGCCATCGAGCTCCTCGAGTTAGCCATATTGAAATTAATATACTGAGTAGTATTAGCCTTTAATAAATAGGTAGGAATAGACCTTTTTAGTCCAGTTTCAGTAAAGTAGTTATATAAAGTTTATCGCATTATTATGACTGACGTGTTTCATCCAAATAAATAAATAAATAAGTAAATAAATAAATTTTCCTACACTCACACCAATTATCTAGCCCAAGAGAAGCTTCGTTATGAAACTCGTTATATGGTTATTAGACAACGGATAAACATACTTAAAATACTTAAATAAATATTTAATATACATAGAAAACACCCAGACCCGAGACAATTTAGAAAAACAATTATTTCTAAATTGACCCGACCGGGGTTCGAACCCGGGACCTCAGAGATGGCGACACCATGAAAGCCGGTGTACAAACCACTCGACCAAGGAGGTCGTCGATATAATATTATCCTACTTTTATCCTTGTTCAATCTAAGTCATAAAATTAGAGTGCTCATTATAATAGCTTTTTGGGCAACTTTATAGCCCAATTATTGTTAGTATCTGTTCATGTAAAAGTCTGTGCCTAGTTGTGCTAAATTTGAAAGCACTTATTCAATTGCCTAAGCAAAATAGAAAGACGGGCGGTCCTATATGAGTACTTATACAATCCTGCTTTAATAATTCTTGACTCTGCATCTGCTTAACATCAGTTAGAGTGGAGTCTTTTGCCTACTTCATCATCAAGATCACCAGCTCATTTTACGTCCCCACTGCTGGGGCACAAGCCTTCTTTACGGATAGATAGGGACAACGGGCTATAAACCACCAATCGGGCCCAGTACGGATTGGTGGTTGTTAACGACTGCTAATGCAGCCGGGACCAACGGCTTTACGTGCCTTCCGAAGCGCGGAGGAGCTCGACATGATACAATTTTTTGGTCACCCATCTGATGACCGGCCTTTGCGAAAGTTGCTTAACCTTAGCAATCGCAGAGCGGGCGCGTTAAATACTGCGCCATCGAGCCTCCTTTTCCTACTCATCGACACATAGTGATAACAATAACGCTTCGTTTTAAGGCAAGTGATCTAAGACGGCCATTTTATTATACTTAGGTATAATCTCAGCATCATCAGCCTGCAAGCGTCCTACTGATAGGCTTAAGCTGACCACATGAGACATTTATTTATTTTATTTATTTATTTAAGGACAGCTAGCAAGAACATACACCAAAACAATGCATTGATACATTACAAAATTACAAGCTATAGTGTTGTCTTATATATAAGCTGCCACGACATGTATTACTATGCAACCAGAATCCAATTAACTAAGTTCAGAGTGAAACAAATTCAACAGGATTATAAAACTAAATTCATATGATACAAGTGGGTCTCCGTGGGTGGAGTGGGTTGATGCCGTGTGGTGCCGGCCTAGAATTGCACCACCCCAACTCTTCCCGTGGGTGTCGTAAAAGGCGACAAAGGGACAAAACCGGGGGACGGGCAGCAGCACCCCCTGTAGAACAACTCCATCACCACACACTAAACTGCGATCCCCAACCCGCATGCCCAGCGTGGGGATTATGGGCACTACCCCCCTTATGGTGATCGTACGAAAAAGGAAACGGCCCCTAGTTCCCGGCCGCCTCGCTATTCCTGGCCATGGCAGCGGCCATGGTAACGGCGGGGCAGGGGGTGCTAACAATCACCGGGCTACCTCAGGCTGCCACAAACAACTGACCCTGGCAACGTTTAACGGACGCACTCTGAGGCTTGACCACAATCTAGCGCAGTTGGAAGTGGAGTTAGAGAACATTAAATGGCATGTTCTGGGGTTATGTGAAGTTCGTAGAGAGGAGGAGGACACCGTAACCCTAGACTCGGGCCATCTTCTCTACTTTCGGGAGGGTGATAAAACATCCCAGGGTGGCGTATGCTTCCTCGTCAATAAGGTCCTCTCTAACAACGTCGAAGAAATCTCCAGTGTGTCGACCAGGGTAGCGTACCTGATCATTCGGCTGTCAAAGCGTTACAGCATGAAGGTCATTCAGGTATACGCACCGACCTCGGCACACTCAGATGATGAAGTGAAGGATATGTACGAAGACATATCCAAAGCCTTGCATAACACCACTAAGGCTCATTTCAACGTTGTTATGGGAGACTTTAACGGCAAGGTGGGAACCCAGACTGGCAACGAATCCCGGATAGGACCGCATGGTTATGGAGTTAGGAATCACAGGGGGCAAATGCTTGTCAACTTCCTCGAGAAAGAGGGGCTGTTCTTAATGAACTCCTTCTTTAAAAAACAGCCTCAAAGGAAGTGGACATGGCAAAGTCCCGATACTGTGACCAAAAATGAGATCGACTTCATCGTGACGGATAGCAAGCACATATTCAGAGATGTCTCAGTGATCAACAGGTTCAATACCGGATCTGATCACCGACTCCTCCGAGGCTCTCTGAATATCAACTTGAAGCTTGAAAGAAACCGTCTGATGAAGTCCACGCTCCGTCCTAACCCAATCCAAATCATGGCGGGCACCGAGAAATTCCAGCAGCTTCTCGGAGACAGATTTGTTGCCTTGAAACCTACTGATGACGCTAACGAGACCCTACACAATCTGGTCGAAACGTTGAGGGACGAGGGCATTAAGTTCTGCAAAAAACAGCGTACTGGCAAGAAATCCAAACTCTCGGCTGAGACTCTCGGGCTGATGACAAGAAGACGGGAAACCACCCAAGCGACTTCGTCGGAGAGGTCAGACCTGAACAAGCGAATTGCGAAGATGGTGCGGCGCGACCTTCGGAGCTCTAACACACGCCTCATTGAAGAGGCGATAGAGCGAAACCGAGGGTCCAAAGTATTCACTCAGCAGCTTGGCAGGAGCCACCTGACGAAGCTTAAAACGCACGACGGGAGGACCGTATTGTCGAAGCCGGAGATCTCCGCCGAGATAGAGGATTTCTATGGCCGATTATACGCTGCACATGCTCCTCGTTCCCGACGAGACGACCACGATTCCAGAGCCACCCTGACACGCCACTACACCGACGAACTGCCAGACATCAGTCAAGACGAGATCGTGTTAGCTCTGAGACAGCTTAAAAATGGAAAAGCCCCCGGTGAAGACGGAATTACATCAGAGCTTCTGAAAGCTGGAGGAGCCCCTGTTATACAGGAATTGCAGAAGCTCTTCAACGCCGTCCTTCACAGTGGGAGAACTCCAAAGGCGTGGAGCGGGAGCTTGGTGGTGCTCTTTTTTAAGAAGGGCGATAAAACTCTGCTTAAGAATTACAGACCCATCTCGCTCCTGAGCCATGTCTATAAGCTTTTCTCACGAGTGGTCACGAATCGTCTCGCCAGGAAACTCGACGAGTTCCAGCCACCGGAACAGGCCGGGTTTCGCGGAGGATATGGTACCATAGACCACATTCACATAGTGAGGCAGATTATACAGAAGTCTGAAGAGTATAATCAGCCCCTGTGTCTGGCTTTTGTGGACTATGAGAAGGCCTTTGACTCTGTCGAAACCTGGGCTGTTCTGGAATCCTTACAGCGATGCCAAGTGGACTGTCGTTATATCGAGGTGTTGAGATGTCTTTACGAATGCGCCACCATGAATGTCCAAGTACAGGGCCAGCAGTCCAAACCCATCCAATTGCGCAGAGGAGTGAGACAGGGGGATGTCATATCCCCGAAACTGTTCACAAGCGTGTTGGAAGATATGTTTAAGACGCCGGACTGGAAAGGGAAGGGCATTAACATAAACGGTGACTACATCTCACACCTGCGATTCGCTGATGACATAGTCCTAATGGCGGAGTCGCTAGAGGAGCTGAACCAGATGCTGGACGGCCTAGCTTCAGCCTCGCGACGTATCGGTCTTGGCATGAATTTGGACAAAACCAAAGTCATGATCAATGGCCACATTGATCCGATACCGGTCGTCGTACATGGCCACCTTCTTGAAATCGTTACTGGATATACTTACCTCGGGCAGATTCTGCAATTAGGTAAAAACAATTTTGAGAAGGAGGCCAAGAGGAGGATCCAGCTGGGCTGGGCAGCGTTTGGGAAACTACGTCGAGTCTTCTCGTCATCCATACCGCAATGCTTGAAAATGAAAGTTTTCAATCAGTGCGTCCTACCCGTCATGACCTACGGAGCTGAGACGTGGACACTCACGGTAGGGCTGGTCTACCAGTTTAAAGTCGCTCAGCGAGCTATGGAAAGAGCTATGCTCGGAGTTTCTCTGAAGGATAGGATTCGTAACGAATACATCCGACAGAGGACCAAAGTCATCGACATAGCTCTAAGAATTAGCAAGTTGAAGTGGCAGTGGGCCGGTCATATCTGGCGAAGAACCGACAACCGCTGGGGTAAACGTGTTCTTGAGTGGAGACCACGACTCGGTAAACGTAGTGTAGGACGCCCTCCGGCCAGGTGGGATGATGACCTGCGAAAGACTGCAGGCAGATGCTGGATGCGTCAAGCTGAGGACAGGGCGCTATGGCGCTCATTAGGGGAGGCCTATGTCC
The DNA here is from genome assembly GCA_947562085.1 of Eudonia lacustrata. Lineage (NCBI taxonomy): Eukaryota > Metazoa > Arthropoda > Insecta > Lepidoptera > Crambidae > Eudonia > Eudonia lacustrata. The sequence continues at coordinate 1,080,652 of OX387330.1, forward strand.
AGCAGTGGACTAAGATGGGCCGATGATGATGATGATAAAACTAAATTCACAAAATATAAGTTTTACAGGCATTAAAAATGCTAATAACAGGCACAGAGTGAACCAACTAATATACTTATTAACTTGTACATAGTAAAATAATTTAACAAGTATTAACGAAATTAATAGAAGGTTAGTTAACAAGCAACTGAAACTAAAGTTATCAAGTACGGAGCAAACATATCTTGACAAGTTCAAAGTGAAACATGATGAAATTGGGTCATGATCATGATCCACCACGCATCCCAATACAGGTTGGAGGGTTTCAATTACTACAACCGATACTAATATTAACTGAAGAGTTTGTTTGTTTGTTTGGTTGAACGCGCTAATCTCAGGAACTACTGGTTCGAATTGAAAAAAAATTTTGTGTTGAATAGTCCATGTATTGAGGAAGGCTATAGGCTATATTACATCACGCTATGATTAATAGAATGCGGGTGAAACCGCGGGGCACAGCTAGTCTTATGATATAAGAACCAGTTTAATGACTTAACGTGCTGTCCGAAGCACCTATTAGATTCCTAATTGTGAGACTGTTGATTCCGAATTAAGGAACAAATCAACAGATTATTTGCGTTTCATAAAGTTTTTATGGTAATCTGTGGATCTCTAAAATCACCTAAGCAAAATGAGATTCACATTGTATGCCTTTGCTTTGTTCATTTAGTCACTGACGCTGCAAAAAAAGTTTTCACGTACAAAAAAGAAGATAACGTCACACAAGAGAAAAGTATTTGACCCTGTATTTTGCAAGCACCTATAATTTTGAAAAGCAAAATCGTCGTTGATCCTAATTAGATAATGTATTAATAGACGCGTAATGGAGTAGATACGAAAATTATTATGAAACACATATTTTGCTAGACTACCTACCTAACTAAATATTAATAGAAGAAATTGCTACAAAATAGAATGGAATAAAATAGAATTGAATAGAAAACATTTATTAGTGACACAACACAAATTACATTAATTTAATTATAAATGTTTATATAATTTTTAACGCAAATTTTGTTGCGAACAAATTACAAAAACACAAATGTTGAAAAAATTTCCACGAGCAGGGTTTGAACCTGCACCCTTCTGACATACCGGGTCAGGTGCTCTTCCAATTGAGCTATCGTGGTTCTAACCAACCCGCCGAAATTATTCAACACTATTTACTTTTTACTTTGAAAGCCAAAGGCGCCCATTCAATGTTAACAACTACCGTCATTAACATCCGATCATAATATTTTTACAAATACTAAAGATCAGTTAAGAAGTAGGCAAGCTATTTATAAATGTTTATATAGTTTTTAACGCAAATTTTGTTGCGAACAAATTACAAAAACACAAATGTTGAAAAAATTTACACGAGCAGGGTTTGAACCTGCACCCTTCTGACATACCGGGTCAGGTGCTCTTCCAATTGAGCTATCGTGGGTCTAACCAACCCGCCGAAATTATTCAACACTATTTACTTTTTACTTTGAAAGCCAAAGGCGTCCATTCAATGTTAACAACTACCGTCATTTACATCCGATCATAATATTTTAATTTAATTAATTTTAATTTTAAACCACTTTTCATACATAAACACAATTTAAAAATAATACAGTACAATTTGCACTCCGATTGTAGTCGGCCACAGCGCTTGGTTAGTCTATCATGCAATCATTCAATTATTGTTGAAGGGGTGAGTCGGACGCGGGGTTTGAACGTGGGTTGGTGACGACGCGAAGGTCAGGGAAACAGCCAGATGATTGTTGCTGGTTTTATTGAAGCAGCGGATATACTTTTGTACAAGTTACAGGGTACAAAGTACGGCACAAAAATAGGGTACAGGTTTTTAGGGGGTACTGTTTCACAACCAGTTCCCAGGAAGGACGGAGGCGGCGGATGCAGCCCGTTAGACAAAAAGAGGGCTTAGTAGTTCTCGGTTAAGAGCGTAGCGAGTTCCAAGTAGCCGTCCCCAGAAGGACGTGACCCCTAGATGTACACAAGCAATTATATCCTCGAAGTTGCTTACAAGTTCAAAATCAGTCACAGTATGATTTTTGAATTTGAATTTAAAGGAAAAAAATGTCGTTGACTGTTTCCTGTCGAACACTGACTGGTACCACTACCTGTATACTTATACACGGTAAGTGAAATCTTAATAGCACCATGCAGCCATCTATGAACAGTTAAAGACAACAGCGGAACTAATAGTGGTTCTTACATGTGTCAGTGATTTCGTTACATTATTAGTATTACTACATAACATTTTAACAATAAGTACTTAAGTGGCACTAAAAGGTGCCCGCTCAGCATGATGTCAGGCCTTCTAGATTATAGGAAAACCTGACGATGGTCTTCCTTGAACACCTTAGAGTGGAAGGGAGCGCAGCCATACACAAAAACACAAAGCAAGAACAATACATATCATAAAATTCTACACGAGATACATAAAAATTAAAAACTTACATCAACGACCACCAAATGGTAGCCTAGCAGACGAAACTCGACCGTTACACAAAAACGAAATTGCTGAACAAAATCGACTTCGGGAGTGTCCTCAGAGTGTAATTTAGAGCCCTCCTCTAGAATAATGCTCTTTTAAGATGCCAAACCAAACTTTTACATTAAAAGAGAGAAACGTAAGTTACGGTGTTCCGCAAGGTTGTATACTAGGACCTCTTATTTTTATAATTAAAATTAATGATTTAATCACGCACCAACCAATTTATTATTTATTATATATGTTTGAAATTAATTAATAAATGAAGTCATTATAATATAATGTAAAAAAATTGCGTTACACGTAAACTGTAGAGCTATATGATGTAGAAAATTTTGTAGCATTTTGTCACTGAGGTTGCAACATAAAATAGGTTCACCCGCACAGAATAGGAGATAACGTCATACGAGTGAATAGTAGGTACTTGGTTGCTTTGGTTACGGTGTTACGCAAGTGTGTATACTAGACCCTCTTCTTTTTGTACTATATACAAACATACTTATGATATTTTAATAATACCCTAATAATCATGACAATTTGAAAATAAAACAATTGTTTCTCTTTTCCTCTCCGGAGTCAACTCTGTACTCTCTCGACCATTCCATCGCACACAAAGAAATTTGATGACTCGTTTCTTTGTCGCAGTTACAAAAGACATAAAGTCTACCTAGCTTATTTACGCAACATAGGCAGGTCGGTTGTAGTACGCAGTCGTGGAATGACATCTAGACTCCATTCCCACTCCATTCCCACTCCATTCCCACTCCATTCTCACTCTATTCCCACTTAACATCAAGTGAAGAGGAGTCATTTGCCGCTCTAACTTAAAAGAAAAAATTCGTAGTAAACTGTGGAACCCTAAAACGCCATTTCAAAATGAGATTTGTATGTGCATTCGCTCTGTCCGCATGTCACCGTGGCTGCAACAAAAAAGGTTTGCCCGCACATAATAGGAGATAGCGTCGCACGAGCGAGCAGTATTTGGTTGCTTTTTGCGCTCGCTCACCTATTTTTTTATTTTCGCTCAGAGTGACTTGCATACTCAGCGCTATTACACAAAGGAGCTCTACAGATTTCGTTTACATAATGCATATGGAGTTTTTGCTAAAAGCAGACGTGTTTTCGCGATACAAAATATTGCTTTGTCAGTAATATAATAACAGCTTACTTTGCTGTGTTTAGTAAACGTACAGATAAGGGCAGTTGTAGCGTTTTGTAACAAAGATAAATTGCATTCATGCTACATTGTAAGTATTTGTAAGATAGATAGTAAGACTTTATTCAAAAAACATGTTACAGTATAAAAAACAAATACCTAAAGCTAACAATTTATTTGTTGTACTATTAGCCCCCTCGAACCGTACTCGGCCCAAAAGTTCCCATCACGCTTGCAGCGTTACCCCGCTGTATGGCTTAGGAAACTCTTTGGACCAGGTACGCTCCGGAGCGGGGGTCATAGCCCTTGTCCCTGCAACGCCGACCCAGCTCCGAAATAAATAATTTGGCCTCGGTGCCCCACGTACCTCCTGTCTCCACAGCAAACGGCACAAATATGTATGTGTGGCATAAAGGAGATGTCCCAAAATGTATGGAGTCTGGGCTAGGTCCATGTACAATATACCGAAAAATAGGCAAAAATACCATACACAGTATCTAATAATCCTATCTCTCCAAAATAGCTTTGTTTTTTGGAAGGAACAATAACTTAAACTATAAAATTGCAACATTATGTAACAAAATACATTATGGCGGAAGATGACATTTTGATGACGTTTGACGTTTGTCAATTATTTTATTTGACCAAACGAATTTACGTGTTTGTTTAACTGCTTAAAGTATTTTTGTCAGCTTGCTGTAGCAACAATAACAAAAATGATAGCAATAATAAATTACCTAGCCAGCTTTAGGCAACCTTGACTGAGTGACTTTACCTACATAAAGTATAAAAATCAGTGCCTAGTGTTTATTTCTAACTAAGACTGTCTACGATGGTCTACGAGTTCTGTTTAAATTCATATGAATTTCATTTGACTGGATTGTATGATGAAGTGCCTTTCAATACTAACGAGTAACGGAAATAATAATATATCTGCCTGCACGCCGAGCCGGTTGTCCGCTCGACCTTTTTCATTGACAGTTCACTTTTTTTTCATAGATTTAACGTAGGTAGGTTGCCATCTTTGAACGCTTTCACAGTAAAATATTAGCTTGTTTTTATTTAATAACCACTAAACTATGCATTAAATCAAATTAATTGTATTTTTCCTAGAATCAGCAATTAATACTGCATTTTTTGAAATAGTGTACATGTACCTAGCCCATAATGAGACATCTCCTTTACATATTTGTGCTTCTTATTCCTTGCTGCGGTTTCAGAAGCATAACCGGATGCTTGAATACTTCCATCTAAATGAGATGCCGCAAAGGTACTTACACAAGTGGCGTCCCATAAGAGACACTGACCTCTTCGCCATGGGACCAACGTCATACCATCCGGTCTTTTCGAGTTCGGCTTAGACCAGGCGGCTCTAAAACACAAGGCATGTTAATTGAGATCAATCAATCGATCAATCAAGATAGATGGATTTTACAATTATGACTATTTTTTGCTGTCAGAAAAGTTAGTGAATTAAAAACTTGCGGTGAGAGGAGAAGGTTTAGATGTGGTAGGTAATAAAAAAAGAAAGAAAGAAAGAAACAGTAAATAAGAAAACATAAAAAAAAATTAAACAACAATAGGGAAGCATGAATGATCATGAAGGCCAACTAGGACCCTCCCTCAGCTTGTGCCGTTGCGGTGCTGAGTAACAAACACCACCACAACGACCGACGCTGGTATTCTGACAGGGCCAGAGTATAGATATAGATGGTATATTAATAAAATAAATAAAATAAGACATAGTTACATACATATTTTATATAATAGAGGAAGTTGGTAAAGTTAGTAAAAACTAAATGTCCTTCTGCTCGGCAGAGGCTTTTAACATTGGAACCAAGTTATTGCTACAATTGATAGGGAAATCAAAAAATGGAAAAAACCGTTAAAACACACACAAATTTAATTCGAAAGGATATTTTGCAATCTTTTTAAATATGTACACTTTGTACATGCGTGGACACCCTGGCTCCATCCTCCATTAGGGCAACCTCGGTTAGTGCTGGCGCGGCAGATTCAGCGGCTGAGGACCTCAAACGGCGCAAATATAGTTCTCTAAGCCTTGGGCACATATTTGCGCCGTTTGGGGTTGAAACTTTGGGACCATGGGGACCGGCAGCTCGAAAACTTTTCCAACAAATTTCCGCTCGACTTATAGAGACCACTGGTGACCCTCGAGCTGGCGCGTATTTTGGCCAACGCCTAAGTTTGGTCATCCAAAGAGGCAACGCCGCTAGCGTCCTGGGCACTCTCCCGCTTGGCAGCGATTTGGAGTACCTTTTTTATTTGTAAAAATTATGTGTAAATTTCTATATATATATATATATTTTTTAACTTCTCTTAATTATAATATTTGTACTTACTTAATAAAGATTACTTTGTAGCATATTTATACAATATTAAAGGAATAAAAACTACATAACAAATCAGTGTGTTTGTTAGCGCTCTCCTGAAAATAAAGGTTCTTCCAGTTGTAACCCTACTTTATCGGAGGTGCGATATTGTCTCAGTAACTCTGCATACAAGATCTAGATCGGATACAAAACTTATCACAATATTACAAATATTAGTGCAACAGAAACCAGAAAGGTTTATTCGTACACTAAGATCGTCTTTACTTATTTCGTACGCAAAAACTTATTGTAGGTAAGTACAGTATTGTCTTGAAGGCGGTAAACACAGAAAAATCAGTAAACAAACTAGGCATATAATGACCGAAGTCTCACGCGCATCTAGCTAGACGAACATTTCCGACGGTGTCCGAGCCGCCCGTCGTGCGATCACAAACAAATAGATAAGCCATAGGTTAGGTCACCCACTCAATAGCGAGTATACAGTATGTTTCAAATTACAAAATGTAAACAAAAATGTAGTGCACTTTTATTTACGAAAAAATAATTTTAGAAAAACAAGAAAAAAAGAAAGTCGATATTACTCTGCTAATTTAGAGATGAAATATTATTTTAGGACGTTTTGACCACACCTTTATGTGACACGTTGTTTAAAGATAGATAGATAGATAAATTCTATAGTGCTCACACACGAATGGGAACGAAAGGAAAACAACAGTTAAACAAAAACTTAAAGCTAGTATATGGACAAAGGCGGTCTTATCGCTACAAGCGATCTCTTCCAGACAACCTTTGGTTAGAAGAAAGGTCTAGAAAGTACTGTAAAATTACGTATTTATCTAAATCATTGCCTATATTATTATAGGTATTTATGATTTAAGCATAAACCTGAATGAAACTTGAATTGTAACGTTTATTATTCTCTATTACTTCTAAAAAAGGGTCTTCCATCTTGTTTTCCAATATAACCGTCGTATTTTTTTATTACAACAGTCACAGCGCATGCTCCCCGACGAGCGCAGATCCATCCCGCAGATAGACGAGCACTAATAGACTGGGAAAGGAACTAAGCCTTCAATATTTCGTGTATCTGAAAATTCAATTTTTGTGTTAGATCCAGGTACAGTCAGCAACAAATGGCGATGAACACTTTTTAGTTTTGTCATTCCTTTCTTTATTACACTCCTCAAAATAAAATTGTACTAGAAAATCACAACTAATTCAAGGACGCTCGAGTAGGAGTCGAACCCACGCCCCTTGGATTACGGGTCCAATTATGTGACCGCTGAGGTGTCTCGGTAGCTAAGCTTCCTGGGATTGGTTGATTTTTTCTAGTACAATTTTTGTAACTACATAACATTGTTAATGCAAAATTAAAAGTAATAAAAATAATTACCCTCGTCCAAATACATGGTGTTGTTTTCTCTATAAGTATGTAATGTGTATTAAGAATTCAATTATTACATTGCATGTTTATTCAATATAGATGTTATTATTAACTAGCGGCCGCTCGCGGTTTCACCCGCGTGGTTCCCGTTCCCGTGGGAATATCGGGATAAAAAGTATCCTATGTGTTAATCCAGGTTATAAACTATCTGTATGCCGAATTTCATCCAAATCCATCCATCCGTTGCAGCGTGAAGAAGCAACAAATATACGAACATACACACAAACTTTCGCGTTTATAATATTACTAGCGGCCGCTCGCGGTTTCACCCGCGTGGTTCCCGTTTCCGTGGGAATATCTGGAAAAAAGTATCCTATGTGCTATTTCCGGTTACAAACTATCTGTATGCCGAATTTCATCTAAATCCATTCAGTAGTTTTTACGTGAAAGAGTAACAAACATCTATACTTACAAACTTTCGCGTTTATAATATTAGTAGGATAGTAGGATTAATCTGCTTTACTTGCAAATCGCAATTCTCCAGCTCTATTTCAAAGTTAAAGCTACGCTTAACCTCAAAACAATAGTAGCCATTCGTCTTTGATATTATTACAACCAAAATAATTTCGCTAAGGAATTTAATGAGTTTTCTGTACATACGTATGATGGGCCCCACATAACAATAAGCGCAAAGTCCTTTCGTTTTAATTAAATGGAGGGATCTTTTTATTAGAAGTCGTTTTTAATGTTACGGATACATTATACGTTTTATGAAAATATTTTCATACCCATACATACTGTATTTTTTATGGTTTGCCTGTGTGTATTTTTACACTTTTCAATGGTGTTTAAAGCACCCTTGAAAAAGTAACTATCAAAAATAGAGGCCTAACCCAAAAATCATGTTTTTTTCAATACAGCTAGTTATTAAAAAAAAAGACAAAATGCTTTGCGCCATAATTTTTAGTAAAATTGACGAAAATCAATGGCATCTTATTCACAATATATACTTTGGGATAACGCCTCGGTGGTCGAGTGGCAGAGCGTTCGGCCCGATACCCGAAGGTCCCGGGTTCAATTCCCAGGTCGGGCAAAGTGTGCTTCGGATTTTTCGATGCATAGCCCGGGTTTGTGATCACCAACCCGCAGTTGGCAAGCGTGGTGATTAAGCCAATACCCATCGATTGTAGCGATGACTTGATTTCAATGATGAAGGCCTTTGCCCAGCAGTGGGACAGTACATAAGCTACTTACTTACTTTACTTTGGGATGTTCCGAGTACGATTATACAATAAAGTGAAAAATTAAACATTTTGTCTGTTATATGCCCGTATTCATGATAGGCAGCGCTAAAAATAGCGCTTGCGTTTGTCAATTGGAAATTAAATTATAATAATTATAAATAACTATAAGGTCTCTGTCAAAAATACACAGGGTCTTACAAATAAATAAAGAATAAGATTCGAATAGTTATTACGTGTTTTGTCTCTTTTACTCTAATTTGAAATGACGTTTACATGATAGGGACAAAACACGGAATAACTATTCCGTCCTTATTCTTTGTTTATTTGTAAGTCACACAGTATACAGAAGGAGTAACATCCGAGGTGTATGTAGGTAATCACGAAGCTTTGGATAAAAATGTGTAATGAAAAATTGCCCTTTTTGTTTGTTTTAGTAGGTACGTGAATATCATTCAAACCATAGATGAATTTATGGTAAATAAGTAGGTTTTAGGTAGGTCCAACTTCAGCAAGGAGGTCAATCGTCGAATCCAATTAGGCTGGGCAGCGTTCGGTAAGATACGAAATATCTTTTCGTCCGATATACCGCAGTGTCTCAAGACGAAAGTCTTCGACCAGTGTGTGTTGCCAGTGATGACATACGGGACTGAGACGTGGCCGTTCACTATGGGCCTTATCAGAAGGCTCAAAGAGTTTCTCTGCGTGATCGAATCAAAAATGAAGAGATCCGCAGAAAAACAAAGGTAACCGTCATAGCCCGAAGAGTTGCTAAGCTCAAGTGACAGTGGGCAGGGCACATTGCTCGCAGTACTGCCGCTGGGGCGGGATAGTCATTGAGTGGCGACCGCGTACTGGAAAGCGCAGTGTGGGTGGGCAGGCCTGGTAAAGGTGGACCGACGATCTGATAAAGGTCGCGGGAAGCCGCTGGATGCGAGCAGCACAAAACCGGTCGTTGTGGAGATCCTTGGGGAGGCCTTTGTCCAGCAGTCCAGGCCTTCGTCTTTGGGCTGAGATGACGAAGTAGGTTTTCGATTTGTACGTATGAACAAATATTGTACTCAGTGTTAATTTAGCAAGATCCCAAGGCCGCCAGACCTTACTCATTTTCTCAAAGACTAAATGTGTTGGATTATCTAATGTTAGTATAATTTTTTAATTATTTTGAATTTTTGCATTTATAATGCTATAAATAGTTACAAGATAAAATTTTATTAGAAAACTAGCTGTGCTCGCGACTTCGTCCGCGTGGAATAGTGACTTTCGGCAGCTTTTTTAATTTTTTAGGCTCTTTTCCCGTTTTTGCAACATTTTTCACTGATGCTTCGCTCCTATTGGTCGCAGCGTGATGTTATATAGCCTAAAGCCTTCCTCAATAAATGGACTATCCAACACAAAAAGAATTATTCAATTCGAACCAGTAGTTCCTGAGATTAGCGCGTTCAAACAAACAAACAAACAAACAAACTCTTTAGCTTTATATATTAGTATAGATTAAAAAGGCTTTCGACCGGTTATCCAAATGTCGTAAGTTCGATTCCCACTAAAGCTTCTTGAGGCAGTTTTTTTAGTAAAATTTTATCATGTTAGTAGATACTTTGAGTGTATGCATATCCAATAGCTTTGGTCGATGACAAATCTACAGATACAAGGTGCTAACTGCTAAGTATACGCAAAAAAACAACTTTGAAAAAATAAGTTTTTTCACATTGCACTTCATTTACATTCGATAATTTGGCAATATGGTTTACGCTTGTATGGCTAACTGAAATGTATGATAAAAATTATCGATAGGCTTTCCACTGGCCTATAAATAGCTGAAGTGCGGCGTGCTACCCACAGTCGGCGTTCGTGCTGCGTGTCTGGCAGTAGTTGGCCGGTGTTGCATTGCGGCAATGGCTGGCGGCGAAACTTACAGGGCTGGACCCCTACCAGGAGCTCAAAGGCACTACTCGCTAGCGACGACAAAATGAATTGCCTGAAGATTCTGAGTAACTAGTGAGGTCTAATCTACTGTGCGACTGTGACTCTCTGGCTAGGAAAATACTGGTACTTCAGTGATCGGCCTGTCCGAAACCAGACGACTTCAAACCGATGATCAAAATCAGAATATCAATAACGAAAACTCATTACTAAGTGTGTATGTTTTGCGATGTTTGATAAAAAAGGAATTATCCTATTTATTTGTAATATACTACAAATAACCTTGTTACTTGTACGCAGTGACCGGTAAAATAATATGTAGGTAGTGTAGGAACATACTATGCCGAAATTACGCGACTGAAGTTCGGCATGATTACACCTGCAATGCTATTTGAATTACTGACGACACATAATACCGAAATTACGTTGCGTTATAGCGTACAGCCAAACTTCGGTCGGGCGTAAGTTCAGCGGCAACTTATTCTATAGAGCACACATTATACGCGACCGAAGTTCGTTTCGATTGCCTACTAAGATCCGGGGGCGGGGCGTAAGTTCGGCACTCGGTGTGTCATATCAGCCGAATACGTCGTAACGTAAAATCAGCCGCGGAACTTCGGTCGCGTAATTTCGACATAGTGTGTTCCTACACTTAGAGTGAAAATTAAGAGCGTTGCCGCTAGCGAGTTGTGTTCGCAAACTCGTGGTAGTGACACTGCCCAGTAAAACGCGAGAGAGTTCGCGAAGTTTACGCTCACTTCAAGCTCTCGGAACACTAACTTCGAATTCTAGCTGGTAAAAGCTACAATGGTAAATAATTCATGTCCGGTATTTTAAAGTTTTCGATATTCTTAATATGTTTTGCAAACAGCTTGGCTCGAGTCTAGCTTTGGGAAAAGCTGACTGAGCTCATACTTTACATAATTACAAGACCCTGTATAGATTTATCACTAGATAATATAGACAAACAATTTATTTCTCACACTATGTACAAAAAACTAAAAAACAATAAATTAAATATAAGGTCCCATTTTATCATCTGCAAATATTTTGAGGATAATTTCAATATAAACTATTTTTATGTAAAAACCTCTAATTTTTATACGCTAGTGTTCAAGAAAATCGCCAAAAGACATTTCGATTAATAAGTAAAATAAGGCAATTTAGGTAGTCTCAATAATCAAAGGAGCCGAAACAGAGAGGCCGCAATGCCTTCACCGCTTACACGTGCCCGTAGTTTCATTCAAAGTAGCCGACAGAGAGGCCGCTCTTAAAAATATTACAATTTTTGTGGCAGGAAAAGTAAAAAAAAAACTAGCCTGATTTATTTTTAAAATGATTTTTGGCCTTATTTCTCTGATATAATTAGATGTTTTGTCCAAATATTTGCAGGTGTTAAAATGTGACCTTATAGTATGAATAGTAATAATTTAAACAAATAAGTAAGTAGTTATGTTATGTTTTTTTAATACAAATATTTATAAGATAGGTACACATTAACTATCAAAATGAAATGTTATGTTATGCTTGTAACTTTTCTTGACTTTTGACACAAAATACTTAGTGCCTTACAAATAAACAAAGAATAAGGTCCGAATAGTTATTCCGTGTTTTGTCTCCTTTACTCTAATTTGAAATGACGTTTACATGACAGGAACGAAACACGGAATTACTATTCGGAGCTTATTCTTTGTTTATTTGTAAGGCACTTAGGGTCTTAATAAGGTCTAATAAGGTCGGAATAGTTATTCCATGTTTTGTTCCCGTCATGTAAACGTCATTTCAAATTAGAGTAAAAGAGACAAAACACGGAAAAACTATTCGCATCTTATCCTCTGTTTATTTGTAAAGGGGTTAATATATTTCTTCGGAGTCGCAAAGCTCAATATCGATATCTCGATTTCAATTCCCTATGCGGAATAAGTATGTTTCTGATTTCTAGGGTTTATGATTGATCACACACTCTGGAAACTGCGAGTTGTGCTCTTCGTACAGACACTGCACATTACACTTTCCAAAACTATCAAATTTCTTCAAAAATTGTTTAACCTTAAAAGGATAGACATAAAGTTGAAAGTCTATTGAGGAAAGTGGACAGTTTATGATAGTTGTGCAGGCGTTTGTACAAAGAGAAATGAGCGTGCTTAACAGCTCCGGTTACCTATTTGGAGAATAGGAGTGGACTATACGTGTACATAGGCAAATCTCTTGAGACACTAGTCTTATGAGTTCCGGATGAAGAATGAGCTTAGGCGGCTTCTAATCTGGCGTTATGACCGGACGTGGATGGTCCCTTGTGCAAGTTTGAATTGTTCATGGCCGTCTGGCGCCTCTCGTAAAACCTAAGCGGTTCAAGGTGTCAGTATAATCTAAAATTAGTGTACTGTACATAAGGATTGATTGAAAGTTTTGCATACTATAGCATATTTAAACTAGTTGTTACATCAATTTGGCGACTATAAAACTGCGTGTTACAAGTAACTATAACAAGATGTTTTTGTTTTGTTTATATAATTTTTTTTAATTTTGTTGCGAACAAATTACAAACACACAAATGTTGAATAAATTCCACGAGCAGGATTTGAACCTGAACCCTTCTGACATAATGGGTCAGCTGCTCCCCCAATTGAGCTATCGTGATTCTAACCAGCCCGCCGAAATTATTCAACAATTGTGTGGAATTCAGATTGTGCAGAATTGCGAATAGGAAGAATCGCTACTGTACCCAAATAACGACTGTGCACACTAGCAAATGTGGTGAAATACTATTGTGTGGAATTCGGATTGTGCAGAATTGCGAATAGGAAGAATCGCTACTGTACACTAATAATGACTGTGCACAGTAGCGAATGTGGTGAATTACTATTGTGTGGAATTCAGATTGTGCAGAATTGCGAATAGGAAGAATCGATATTGGCATGAACATCGAATAATTCCTATTTACTTCATTACTTTGACATTGAATGGGCGCCTTTGCGCCCATTCAATGTCAACAACTACCGTCATTAACTTATTATTATTAGGTTCAAATCCTGCTCGTGGAAATTTTTTCAACATTTGTGTTTTTGTAACTATAACAAGTTTTTTGAATAAGAAGATGAGACAGAGTTGGCCTCACACACCTTTTTTGATTTTTACTGTGTTTCTATTCGCTTTTGTTTTTTTTAATGTTTTCTTTTATACACTTTGTTGTTGTGATATGTCTATGATTGTATTGTAAATCGTGTGTGTCAAAAAGGTCCGGTGACGCTGAAAATGGCACTGGCGCCTAAGGCAAAGTAGATGAAGAAATATGCGTATGTCCATAAATGTTTTCCTTTCTTTCTTATGGTGTGTATGGTGTTTAACCTCTCAACCCCGGAACAATACCACCGGAAGTAGCACGTAATTTGCAAAATGGCGAATACCTAAAGTCGATGTCCACTAAAATAATGAATAAGTTGCAATTAGATCATATTTTATCATTTTGTAAAAGACAATTTACTAATTGATATATTTCTTCTGCCAGTTATCAAAATAAATGTGATTACCGAAATAGTTTATTAGTTCTACATGATCAAACTATTTATTCTAGATTTTATAAACAAACTTCTTCATACAAAAGTAGGCTCTATTTAGACGACATAGAGTCCATAGAATTCGATCGCTCAATTGTCAAAATTTGACATTGACTTTTTAAGAAGTTTAACGCACAGAGCATACAATTGTTGCGGGTTTTAGTGTAGCAAATTTACTCTAGTTTGTTTATAGGCAAACTTCTTTATACAAAAGTAGGCTTTAACTTATCGAAATTTGAGATTATAGTCGCGTGGTCGGGTGCGGTGTGATCACACCGGTCGGGTGTTGACGGAATAATAGCCGCGGTGTGATCACACCGCTTAGTGCTTGAGAGGTACTACGAAGACGCGGTAAAGTAACAGGGGTAGCGCTCTCGTCGTAAATAGGTGTTGATGACGGCCAGGCAGCCATGAAAAGGCTTGTAGCCTAAAAACGTTCATTGATCCAACTAATAACTAGCACGTCGCGTACAGATGATCCCCTCGAGACTAGGGGTTGACAATGGCGAGGAGTGATTGAACTGGCCGACCTACAGAATGAATAAAGCTATAAGTGGACAATGGCACAGTATATTTATAAGCTAATATATACTGTGACTATGGTGTGTCGTTTCTAACTAAGATTATAAGAAGAGACCTATAAATAATTTGAAAAATAATACTGACTCCAAAAAACAGGTAACTAAAAAGTAAAAACAGCTCTAAAAAGCAAGAAATAATATTGAAATCATATTATTAATTACCTAGATACGCATGTCAGTTTTAAAGAAGGACTATTGAAGTCGGGTGGTTGATGGTCGGCTGGGGGACAATTTTATTTCATTTAAACTTTTATAGTTGTCACTTTTTTATTGTAAAAGCCCCACCAGACTTCAATAGACCTTCTTTAAATAGGTCTAGGTAATTAATAATATGATTTCAATATTATTTTTGAGCTGTTTTAATTTTTTTAGTCTCCTGTTTTTTGAAGTCGTTTTTTTTTGTTAAAAATTATTTTATTTTACGAATTTTAGTGACGGGTTGACCTAACAAGGATGCTTTTCGGAAGAGGAAATGACGGCCTAAAGGGTAGTGGTATTCCTATGTAAAACTTAGGTATTATTTTTGTACGAACTGAACATTTTGGCATATTGAACCGTATGAAGTAAACCCAACAAATGGTAACTGCTGTAAATCGTTGAGGAATTCCCTCGACTGTCTATGGTCTCCCTCATCAGACCTGTAATGATACTTATAACCCATATCAGTGCAAATTTCTCATCAATAAAAATGAATTAAGTCCAAACACAAGGTAGCTACTGTAAAACGTTGAGAAGTTCCCTTGACTGTCCTTTGTCTTCATCATCAGATCGACTCCAGACCTTCATTAAATAGTAGTGCTTTATAATACTTAATGGAAAAATTAACAAACGCACTAGTCGCCACTATAAATTTCGAAGGTTCCCCCCGATTTCTCTGGGATACCATCACCAGATCCTGGTTTTCTTATCATGGTACCATTCTTGGGATATCTCCTTTCCAACAAAAAAAGAATCATCAAAATCAGTTCATAAACAACGAAGTTATCCGCGAATAGACATAAAAAAAAATATACGGGCGAATTGAGAAACCTCCTCCTTTTTCGAAGTCATTTAAAAAAGGGTTGAAAAAATTTCCATGACCGGGATTCGAACACGCACCCCATAATGTACTGGGTTAGGTGCACTACCTTTATGCTATCGTGGTTCAGTCCATCTGTATCAACACTATCTTACTTACTTACTTATTCCTACTAGAACTAACTTACTTACACCCGTATTTATAGACAAGCCATTACTTAGCAATTACTTTGTATTTAGAAATGTCACTAAGATCTAATTTCATTTTTTAAATAAGTAACGTTTATATTAGAATAGAAGTGTACTTAATGAATTAAATAAAAATATTATAATTATTATCAAAATCATTAATTTTATATTATTTTAAACAAAACACAAACTTTCACACGGGATATAACCTCAAAACTAGCTTGTCACAAGCTTGTCACTATGAATTCTTTGAGAAATCTAGCTAGATTGCTTGAGTAAAGATATTGGTGACTAGTGCTTGGCTAATAATTATAGTCTTTTGACGTTTCTAACTTCATCGGTTTACTAAAGGATATAAAATTTTACATAAGCAATTACTTTGCTTCAGTATGAACTTTTACTCGTTTATAAATACGGGAGTTATATTTACAGTAAATCAAAATTTTATGTAATAGGTACTTAGTTTAATTTAGAATAGGATCGAATAGAATAAAACATATGTTTATGTTTTTTTTTTTAAATTTACGTTTCCAAGTTTGTAATATTTACATCATTAACTATTTTTATGTTTGTTTCCAGGTAAAATCGTGAGGGCTTCTCTGTAAGTAGCAAGAAAAGAATCCAGTGCTCTAACCACTAGACCACAGAGGCGGCAAAACACATCTATTCACACGCTTGCTAAATGGTAATGCTTGTGCCCAGTAGTAGGACATAAAAAAGCTGGTGACGATAACGATGTGACACACTCTATGCATTTAAAACTCCAAAACACACTGAGCCTAACCCGGGATTTGTACCCAGGATAAACGGATATCAAACTGAGCGACTGCAGCGCCACTCAGCCACTCCAGCGCCGGCGTTGTAAGGCCCCTCGCCCACGGCGACTTTTTGTAGCGATGCTGTAGCTATGCTGTCGCGCGTTCGCATCGATACTGTCGCGATGGTGTCGCTAGCTGTTTGCCCTCGCCCACATAACCACGATTCAGTCGCGATGCAAACGCTCGGTTCTCCACTCACGCGCCACCCTCCCTCCGTTCTCTCCCCGATGTCGTCCGACACGGTCGCGCGTTTGCATCGTAAAGCCCATCACACACGTAGCTATAATATATATTAATATACCTACCGTACTATAACATATATTATAGCAAGCTACCACACACGAAGACTATGTAGATGTAAATTTGTAAAATTAGTCTTAATACCAAACCTCTAAAATGGATCTCAAAGGGTATTAAAAAAAGCTGTGGAACTAGTAGAATTTTAAGACAAAGATACTATAAAATGAGAAGTGATAGTGCTAAAAATAAATATCTGAACTACTCTAAATTGTTAAAGAAATGTATATTAAAAGCAAAAAACATACTAACAATAAATATGTATTAAAAAGTAAAAATACATGTAAGGCTACGTGGAGAATAATACAGGAGGAAATTGTTACCAAACCACAGTGTAATAATTATATGAATTCAATCCAATATAATAGTGATACAATTGACGATCCTAAAGCAATAGCAAATATATTTAATAGTTATTTTGTTGGACTGACTAATAAATCTAATTCTAGTTTATTAAATGACCATACTAATGAACCTTTAAGCAATTCCATTTATCTTAGCCCTGTTGACAGATATTATGTGAAAAAGGTTATTGACTCGTTAAATAATACAAATTCCGAAGGTTGTGACAATATTTGTACCAAAGTCTTAAAGTCATGTAGTGTCATAATTAGTCCTATATTAGCTTATTTAATTAATCTATCTTTAACCACTGGTACTTTCCCTGATTGTCTTAAAGTATCATTAGTAAAGCCTTTGCATAAAAAAGACGATAAGACAATCTTAGATAACTATCGGCCAATCACGCTAGTGTCAGTTTTTTCAAAAGTGTACGAAAAAGTCATGCATGACAAACTTGTGTCATTTCTAAGTAAATATTATGTATTAAAGCTAACCAATATGGCTTTCAAAAGAATAAATCCACCACTGACGCTATCTTTAATCTAGTAAATAAATCACTGACATCTTTAAATGATAATAAATTTACTACGGCTCTATTTTTTGACATGTCAAAGGCTTTTGATTTTGTGTTCCATAATCAGCTTTTACAAAAATTGGACCATTGTGGCATAAGAGGTGTAGCTTTAAAATGGATTGAAACTTACTTAGAAAATAGGACACAATCTGTTGAAATCACAAAACTCGACCCTCAAAATGTAGCACAAAAATATCTTTCTGAATTTCAGCAAAATAAGTATGGTGTACCGCAGGGAAGTGTGTTAGGCCCTCTTTTGTTCCTAATCTATATAAATAATCTTCCAGATGTAACCAAACATCCATGCATATTGTTTGCTGATGATATATCAGTAATTGTATCAACAGATAAAAAAATTACTATGGATGAACACATTAATGACATTAATAAAACAATAATATCAATAGTAAATTGGCTGAAGAATAATAATTTGATTATTAACATTGATAAATCATATTACATAAATTTTAATAATGTTAATCATAACCTAAATATAAGCTGTAAGGGTCAAGCTCTAAAGAGTATGAATTCGGTAAAATTCTTAGGTGTAGAAATTGACTCGAAATTAGACTGGAAAAAACAGGTTGAAATCGTTTGTAATAAAATTAACAGATTCTCATTTGCGCTCCACAGACTGACAAAAATTGCTACACGAGGTACAGCTCTAACAGCATATTTTGCTTATATCGAATCTGTTCTACGATATGAACTTATGATATGGGGAAATAGCACAGAAATCAATAAGGCATTAATTGCTCAAAAAAATGTATAAGGGCAATTTATAGCGCTGTACCTGATGAACCGTGCAAACCTCTTTTCAAATCCCTCAACATTTTAACGCTGCAATGTCTATATATCTTGGAGGCCGCCAAATTTACTAAACAACATTTACATTATTTAAAAAAAGCCAAAGATATATATCCATGTAACACCAGAAATTCAGATAGACTAGTATCAGATATTATTCCTAAGAGCACACGATTTAAAAAGAACTGCTACTGGATGTGTATAATTTTGTATAACAAAATACCTAAATTAATACAAGAATTACCTTTTAATAGGTTTAAAGTAGCACTGTATAGATGGTTAAGCGAAAAAGCATTTTATAGTATCACTGAATATTTAAATTACAATGAACCTTAAATTATTTATTCTGAACGTTATTATGTTACCTATTTATTAATTGTATTTAACTGTGTATCTTTATATAGTTTTTTTTTCTTACATTCATAATTTTGTTAATGTTATTTATTCAATTTGACATTTGTGTGTGTAATCTTGACATTAATTACCTAATTTTATTGTATCCTGGAATTGAATTGAATTATTGAATTATTTTATTGTTAATTTCTATGATTGTAGTGAATATTGACATAAATGACAACATTACTTTATAATATATTTGCATGCTATTGCTGATGGCTAAACGAGCTGAGCTTATTTCTAATTAAGATCTTCAGTGTACCTCGTTTAAAAGCAAATAAATGATTTCGAATTTCTAATTTCTAATTATGCTATAATATAATTATATGTTGGTGACGTCATAGAAACATATATATTATAGCTGCGTGTGTGATGGGCTTTACAGTCGCGATGCTGTAGCGCGTAGTAGCGCGTTGGCATCGCTTCTGTAGCGCGTTGCAAATGCGACTAACGTGCGTTGTAGCGATGCTACAAAAAGTCGCCGTGGGCGAGGGCCCTGACATGAAAAGGATCCGAACCCCTCGGAGAATCTAGTAGGGCACGGGGACACGCACTAGAACGTGATGCCGTAACCTCTAGAAAACCTCTAACGGTACTTCCATCCCACGGCTTGAGGAACCCTTTAAGTTTCTCGCCGCCCCCAAAAAAGCCCGGTGAAGCAATCAGTAAACTCTCAAAAAAAAACGAAAAAGGCGGCCATTAAAAATATTTACTACCTACCTAAAGGATAAAAAATTGGGGAGATTTTTTTTCGAACCTTAAGTTCCGGAAAATTTATTTGACGTCCCGCTCTTTAGCGAGAGTAATCCGGACATAAATAACTAAGAAGTGCGGATAATGGACCCTCACTGCCTCTTTGACGCGAATTGAAAGATGGCTGAAACAATAAATGTTACGCCCGCGAAGAATTAATTACCCTTTCAGAGGATCGTAAAAAACACGACGTACCAACTGCATACAATAGGGAAACTGTAGAAAGTAACCTTCATAGAAACGCGCTCTCGATCCGATCCGAACCCCTCCCAGACTCTAGTAGGGAACAGGGACACGCACTAGTGCGTATGCCGTTCCTTCTAGAAAACCTCCGAAGGTGCTTCGTTTCACACGGCTTGACGATTCCGACTGTTAGATTTCCAAGGCGTTCCGCTCGGGACTGAATGATGGCGCGAGCGTCGAATTAGGCAATAATGTGGATTTTATTGAATGTTTACTTATTATTAAAATTATAATGGCCGACAACTATTACATATTCAAAGACAATTGGTTTGGTATATTATTCTTTGTCTGAAACCTGAATACAATGATATTTAGTTTATTAATAAGACTTATGTTTGATATTATATTCGATGCAGGAATTTGTAAAATATCGTAAAAATACCAGCCGAAATTACTAGGTAAAAGGCCAATGAATAACAATATATTTTTTTGGATTTAAAATCCTTATACATTTCGAATAAAACTCATTTAAAAACACGGTTTTTTTGGAAACCTTTCGCCTCAAGTTTCTCGCCGCCTCCAAAAAACCCGGTGAAGCTGTAAATGCCGTCTGAGGCAATTAGCAAACTCCCTAAAAAAAACGCGCTTAAGCAACGCCCGCATAGACACACGGACACGAAATCTGCAACTGCTGCGCTTTCAAGCTTATGACCGAAAAAGCAACTAGTTTCTTATTGCACAATAGCAACGTGACAATTACTAGTTGCCGTTGCTACAATCGGTCGATTAATTTAAGAGCGCTGTAATGCACTTTTAGTTCGTCAATCGCTCGCTTGTGGCGCTACCGTAGCGTTCTACGTTCCGTAATACGAACATATGTTTTGGAAGCGATAAATTGTAAATTGTCGACTGTCACTCTAAGATCGGTAATACACCTGCCGACTAGTCAGTAGGCTAGCTAGAATAAAAAGTATGGGATTGACATAAGCCGCGCTAAATCACGTGGTCAATCTTATGTCAATCCCATACATTTTATTATTTTCGAACTTCGCTATCGTTTTCTTAATGTTACTTTGGCTACCGCCACAGTTCATGAGTCGGGGTGCCTAGTATGACATTCGATCATGTTAATGAAAACGAAAATTAGTATGGCGTTATAGCATCGCCTTCTGGGGGGTAACCACAAGTTCTTATAGCAGTATTATTGCAGTTGTGAAAAAGAGACACGTGTAGCGGCGAATATATTGGGGGCTGGTGAATGGGAAGAGTAAGAATTTCGTTTATGTAAACGTTATCTAGTGAATACGGATAGTAAACAAATCTTACACTAAACACCCTGAGATGGGTCGAGATTTGTCCGTGAGCGCGTCTGTGTGGTGTGCGTTGCGTAGCGCGGTAGGTATTTTGCTTAACTTCTGGGTTTACTTATTTTGTATGCAGGCTGGCTGGATGGAACGAAAACAATTTTGTGGCGCCATCGCACGCATATTAAAGCTCAACAAGAAAATTCCTATCTTACACACACACGCTTTTAAACTTTCACATTTCGTTGGCGCAGTGGTTAAAGCGCTCGGTCTACGATTGCTGAAGTTTTATATATTGTTTTAATATATCTTACGGGTAAGCACTTGGCCTTGATCTCATTTGATGTTAAGTGATGATAAGGCCAAAAGTGGAAGCGCATTTCACCCGGAATCCTCAACTAGTGAGGCACTGGCTCAGATCAGCAAAAAACTGGATTGTCTGGTGCAAATACATTTATTCCTTCTTCAATTTCCTAATAGGATAATTGTTTTTTTTATTTATTTAAGTATGTATAGTATGTACAGTATGTTTGTGTGTATGTATAATACAATATTATAATAATTTATTTCTATTATATATGTAATCTATTTAGTTACAACGTTAAGGAGGTAAAAACCAGTGTAAAAATTAAAGATAAGTGGAAAATATGTGGGAGATGTCCAAGAGCAAAACTCAAGTTTTTCACAATTAAAATAATTTTATTAGCAAAACGCACAAAACGTAAGCACAGCGACATGGAGCAAGAGAGAGCGTCGGTAAAACAGCAAGCGTCTATACAAAGTAGCGCCATCTAGTTGATATTGGGTTACATACAATGTAGATAAAACAGTTTAACAAACTTCAATTAAATAGTTCTAAATAAATATGTTTCTTATTTACCATACACCCGCCCCATTGAAATTACATTTATTTCAATTTTCAAAAACAGAATTTACATTTTACAACATCTGAACAGATTGTTGATTAGTAATAACTTAATTAGTAGAAATTACAATCGGCTTGTACATAGGTCTGTGTGTTAAGCACATACATAATATGTAAAACATACAGTATTTTTTTTTAAAATAATTTGTTGTGATCACTAGACTTAGTTAAAGTAGGTTACAAATTAATTCTGTTCAAAAGGTAATGGAACAACTTTTGTAATAGGCCTAGAGTATAGACCTGTTTTAGTTTTTACAACAACCGCTCGAATATGATTATCTTTACCTTTATACAATTCAACTACACGACCTAATGGCCAAGACATTGGTGGCTGATTATCATCTTTCAACAATACAATAGTATTTAACATTAAATCTGGGTTTTCTTTGTACCATTTGTACCTCATCTGTAATGTATTTAAATAGTCCGCTTTCCATCTTTTCCAGAAAGTTTGTCGCAGTTTGCACACTTGGTGATAAATATCCAACCTGTTATCAGGAAATTTTGTGAAATCACCTTCTGGGAATGATGTTAGGCTACTGCCAATTAAAAAATGAGCTGGTGTGAGACACTGCTCATCACTATCCAAGTCTCTCAATGGAGTTATTGGTCGACTGTTTACAATAGCTTCGATTTGCGCTAGGAGGGTATACAAATGTTCATAAGAAAGTACAGTGTTTCCTAACACTCTTTTTAAATGATGTTTTACAAGTTTAACAGAACTTTCCCATATTCCCCCCCAATGAGCTGAATGAGGAACTATGAAACGCCATTCAATATTTTCTGAAACTATATAATTAGAGATTTGTTTAAAATCGTTTTTAAACATCTTATACAACTCATGAAGCTCATTTTTAGCCCCATGAAACGTAGTACCATTATCACTGAATATTTTAGCACATTTACCTCGTCTAGAAATAAATCTACGTAATGCATTTAGAAATTCCTTAGTAGTGAGATTCGACACTAGCTCTATATGAATTGCTTTAGTACTTAGGCAAACAAAAAGACATATGTAACCTTTAGTTATGATAGGTTTCCTTATGCGAGCAACCTTGACGGCCAGCGGTCCGGCGAAGTCAATGCCTGTAAACAGAAATGGTCTTGAAGGCGTTACGCGATACTTAGGCAAGTCAGCCATTATCTGCGAAGCAGCTTCAGCTCTAAATCTGCAACAGCGAACACATTTGTGTATTAAATGACGCACGCGATTTCTAGCATTCAGAGGCCATACAAATCCTCGTAAACTAGACAATGTCGTCTGCGTTCCAGCATGCAACAGTCTCTCATGCTCGTACCTAATTAACAAGTCAGTGACATGACAGCGAGCAGGCACTAGTAAAGGAAACTTCTGCGCAATAGGAATATCAGAATGACGTAAGCGACCACCCACGCGTAGCATTTTTTCGCTATCTGAAAATATATGTAAATACTTCAAAGACTTTGAACCGCCACCAAGCTTTGAGGAAACACAACCATCAGCATTTTTTTGAAAATGTGCATGCTGAACGCATTTGATTATAAAAATTGATGCTTGATTAAGCTCTTTACCTGTTAGAAAACCAGTGAATTTAGAATTTGCATTTTTAATATTGCTGATAAATCGGCGCACATAAGCCATGACCCTAACCAATCGACTCCAAGAAGAAAACTTCTCAAATACATTGAGAAATTTCTTCCTTTCATCCTCTTGGGTAAGCAGTAATATGCTTGGCACAGCATTATAAACATAAGTACCTACTGACTCATTGGCAGGAGCTGCTTGAGGAGAGTGAAGCCACGGCGAGTCAGGCTGCGAAAGCCAGTGGGGACCAGCAAACCATAATTTGCAATTGGGAAGGTTTTGTGGTTCTAATCCACGTGATGCCATATCAGCAGGGTTCTCTGAAGAACTTACATGAAACCAATTGTCTTTATGAGACAAGCTTTGTATTTGAGCAACCCTATTTGATACAAAAATATCGCGCTTGGCAGGATCATTTTTGATCCAACAAAGGGTGATCATGGAGTCAGTCCAATAAATTAAGCTCTCAGATCGAATATTTAAAGTTTTGGAAACCGTGCTCATAAGATTGGTAAGCAACAGTGCAGCACAAAGCTCTAACCTTGGAAGAGTGACAGGTTTGAGAGGAGCGACTCGTGTCTTCGCACAGACTAAGTGGACTGTAGTTTTTTCAGGACGACTGCAACGAATGAACACGACACAGCCATACGCCTTCGTGGAGCTGTCTGCGAAGCCATGAAGCTCAATTTCCCCTGCATTCGGATCAAGCATGAGGCGAGGCACTGAAATGACATTTAAGCATTCAAGATTGGCACAAAATGATTTCCATTTAAGCAAAATAGCATCAGGCACTTTAGAATCCCAGTCAATATTTGCCTTCCAGATATCTTGCATTATTAATTTTGCATAAACTGTAACTGGAGCAATAAACCCCAAAGGGTCATAGACCTTAGCAATATCTGACAAAATGCTTCGTTTGGTATAATTAGTTGAAGTTATATATGTAGGGACCTCGACCTGGAATTTGTCAGAGAGTGGTTCCCATTTCAAACCTAATGTTTTAATACAAGAATCTTCCTTATTATTAAAAGAGAATTGACATTTTTCATGTCTTTCAGGAGGAATATGAGACATTAATTCTGAGCTATTAGAGTACCACTTATGCAACTCAAATTTTCCTTTCCCTAATAACACTTGCAATTCATTAATAGTATTTAACGCAGAGGGAAGATCATTTTCACCATGCAAAATGTCATCAACAAAAGTACTGTTTAGTAATGCCTTTGAAGCAGAAGGAAATTTCTCACCTTCATCCTCAACCAATTTCACCAATGTCCTGGTAGCGAGGAAGCTAGCAGATGCTGTCCCATACGTGACAGTATTCAGCTGAAGACACTTTACATTATGCGATGGATCATCTCTCCACAAAATTCGCTGAAGTGTTTGATACTCGGGCTTAACTCGGATTTGTCGGTACATTTTAGTTATATCAGACACAAAAACATAAGTATAGGTACGAAAACTAAGTAGTATGGTAAACATGTCAGGTTGCACTACAGGACCAACAAGAAGTATGTCATTTAAACTCAGACCCGATGACGTAGGCTGTGAACCATTGAAAACAATCCTAAGTTTTGTAGTAGAGGAACTATCTTTTATTACAGCATGATGTGGCATGTAATATTCAATTTCCTTGGTTTTGTGAGGATTTATATCAACAAAATGAGCATGACCAAGCTTAATGAACTCATCTATAAATGCTTTATATTTTACAAAAAAGTCAGAGTTATTTTGGAATTTCTTTTCCAATGACATAAGGCAACGAAAAGCAACATTGTATGAGTTACCTAATTTTGGTAGAAGCTCGTTGTTAACTGGCAAATCGACATAATACCGTCCATCTTCATCCCTTGATACGGAGTTGAGATAGCTCTCCTCGCACATTCTCTCCTGAAATGACAAAATATTATCATTAGGCATTTCTTCTAATTGCCAAAATTTTTTTATGTCGTTATGTAGGACTGACAAACAACATGGGCTCTGTAACCTTGTAACATGTTGACCTACTACAGACAAATCACCACAACATATCCAACCAAATGCTGTGTTTATTAATGTAGGCATATTTGGGCCTAAATCCAGCTTGCCTGCTCTAAGACATTTTGCAAAACACGAAACACCAAGTAACATATCAATCTCCTTAGAGACATTGAAATTAGGGTCAGCTAAATGCAAATGCATAAGAGATGGTAGTGCCTCTCTGGACACATTCATTGCTGGTAAAGGGTCAGTAATAAAATCTAACACACCAAATTCTGAACAAAATTTAAAATCAGAACAGTTAGAATAAACTGAAAGCGCAACTTTGTGCTTTAATTTATATGTATGACCACCCACCCCCGCCACAGTCAAATCTGCATCTTCAAATTGAACACAACCCAATTTATTAGCAAATGCAGAACTAATATAATCCCTTTGGCTGCCTATGTCCAAAAGCACCCTGCAATCATACCGTTTACCTTCATTGTCACACACATACACCGATGCAGTAGGCAAAAGGGAGACCAGACATACAGAGGCATTACTGTCCTGTGCAATTATAGAAGATGTCATTACAATGTTCATGGGGGGATCACTTTGGGTCTCATTAATCATAGGGCTGTTCGCCTTAGTCAGATTGCATGCTTGCGATTCAAGGTGCAATAAATTATGATGTTTTTGAGAGCACCTTTTGCAAACAATATCTCTTGTGCAATTACTAGAGCAATGCTTATTTGATAAACATACAACACATAAATTTGCATTTTTCACAAATGTCTGTCTGTCATTAGGCGTCAATTTTATGAACTTAAAACACTTTAAGATTGAATGATTCTTGTTACAATATAAACAACAAATTGACTTACCATTTATTGCATTGTTGTTGCTGCTAACAGTCATATGAGCAGGGCTTTTCATAACAGGCATAACCTTTGAAGTGCCCGCTGCTTCTTCACGGCATAGCATATCCAATGCTTGACAGCGCTGCTGTATAAAGGTAAGAAACTGTTGCAAACTAGAAAACTCACTGGAATTTCTTTGCAATTCAAAATCACGTAAAGAACTATAATCAATTTTTGTGGACAAAATATGTATGAGCATAATATCCTGTAAATTTGAAATATTCAGTGATAATAGTGAATTATAATACTGCATGAAATCATTCAATAACTTTCTTAATGTATAAGATTTACCATTCACCTTATTTAAAGACAGAATATGTTGCAAGTAATAATTTGCTATAAGCACTTTATTGTCATATCTTGAAGTTATAGCCGTCCATGCCTTTATGTAGTTTTCGTTAGTACATTCCAATGTAGTTACTAACGACGCGGCCTCGCCGACTAAACACGACTTCAAGTAATAAAATTTTTGAACTGGACTCAGATCTTCATTTTCGTGAACCATCGTGACGTACAGATCTTTAAATGACAACCAATCTCCGTAACTTCCACTAAACTTGGGTAGTGATATTTTGGGAAGATTCGGCTTACGCTGTTGCTCAGGCATCGTTCCAGACTCATTTAGCACTGAAGTGGAACAAGGCTGCTTCAATGCCTCACGCCGCTCACGTATTTGAGTAAGGAGTCGCTGGTATTTGCGTTCAATTTTCAAACCCTCGTCGAGCTGGGCCGGATCCATAATTTCTAAGTTGAGGTTGACGTCCTCTAGTCTTGTGAACAAACCGCTTAATCGATCTGCAGCTACAGCCAACGCGGCAATTGAGGTCACAGTAGAAATGTCCCCCAGCTCATTCTCTACGAGAGAAATGCGTCCCTTAATGTATCTTCTTACATTAATTAGCTTTTGTTTGTCTTGAGTCTCGGTGCCGGCGACGGCGTCGGTAAACTTGTCGCCGGTTTGCGCCACATTTTGCTGCGCCATTTTGGTGACACGATGTTACTCCTACGCAGTTGCAGTTACAACCGGCCGGCAAAATTACAAACCCCTCAAAGAACGGAACCGCGATTTGCGCTAATATCACTTTTCGACGGCTCGTTGGACCATGGAAAATATGTGGGAGATGTCCAAGAGCAAAACTCAAGTTTTTCACAATTAAAATAATTTTATTAGCAAAACGCACAAAACGTAAGCACAGCGACATGGAGCAAGAGAGAGCGTCGGTAAAACAGCAAGCGTCTATACAAAGTAGCGCCATCTAGTTGATATTGGGTTACATACAATGTAGATAAAACAGTTTAACAAACTTCAATTAAATAGTTCTAAATAAATATGTTTCTTATTTACCAATAAGAATGTGGACCTTGTGGACACCACAGTGTTTCTAGGCATTACGTTGGATGCAAAGCTACAGTGGGGCCCACATATAGATAAATTGTCGAGTAGACTGAGCTCTGCGGCTTATGCAGTAATGAAAATTCGTCAGATCACTGACATTGAAACAGCTAGACTTGTTTACTTTAGTTATTTCCATAGCGTAATGTCGTACGGCATTTTACTGTGGGGCAATGCTGCCGATATTCAAACTATCTTTGTGCTGCAGAAGCGGGCTATTCGAGCAATTTATAATCTAAAAGCTGGTTATTCTCTTAGGGAGAGATTTAAAGATATTAATATAATGACAGTTGCATCACAATATATTTACGAGAACCTAATGTATGTATATAAAAATATTGAAACTTTTTCTAAAAACAGCGATATTCTCAATGTAAACACTAGAAATAAAAACAAACTAGCAGTACCTAATACTAGGCTCCACAAAGTAAATAATTCATTTAGAGGCCTGTGTGTACGTTTTTACAATAAAGTTCCAAGTAATATCCAAAAACTAGATATTAATAAATTTAAAATCGCTATTAAAGAAAAGCTTTATAAAGAAAAGCTTTTTAAAAGCTTATTATAAAGTGTCTGATTACATTGAAGACAAAACAGCATGGGTTTAAAATGCCCCAATCTATTTCTAATCCAAAATATTGTTAAGATTTTTTTTTAAACTTGTATAACTTGGTAACGTAACGGCATATAATTTTGTAAATGTCGTTACATATTGAATTAAAGCTGTGAAGTTTCTTGCGCCCATTCTTCTCCACAGCTAAAATATAGACGTCCTGAATGGGTAGTAGGTAAAAAAAATATGGACGATTCAAAAGCACTTTTCTAAAGTTTATTTGAATAAAGAATATTTGACCTTGACTTTGACTTAGTGCGTATTAGAGATCAAAAGTGTTTATTAGTTTGAAGCGTATAATGCCTATTGCATAGTGGACTTGAAAATTTTGCGACTGTGGTAAGGTCTCGGCAGAATAATCAGCGCCTAACTGCTCTTTGGCAGAGAGGTATAATGCTGTGTCGAGTCCTATTTGCTGCTGTGGCGCACAACGGTTTGTGTTTTTATTATTATTGTTGTCCTCGTATGTACAGTTAGTTGTTTTGATTAGTTAAGTTTTATTTTACTTAAGACATTAAAATGTGTAATATTGCTGTGTGTTATAGTACTAAATAAAATGATTGTCTATGTCTATGTCTATGGCTATCTTATCTCTAGCTAGCGGAACACAACAATGCTACAAACATTGATGTTATGGCGACATATTTAGCTAAGATGGTGGTAGCTAGCCAAATAAGTCCTACCACCAACCAAAACGAATACACAAACATGTACCCCCTGCTGGGAATCTAAATGGTGGCCAACATTAAGCTAGCATTAAGCCAGAAGCATCGGATGGGTGACCAAAAAATTTATCATTCGTGCTTCGGAAGGCACGTAATGTCGTTGGTTCTGGCTGAATTAGCTAGCAGTTGTTAATAACCAATCCGCACTTTTCCCGCGTAGTGGTTAATGTTACGGCCCGTTGTCCCTATCAATTCATAGGGAAGGCTCGTGCCCAGTAGTTGAGGCATAAATAGGGAAATAATATGGTTTAAGTATAAGAAACAAGTACCTTTCATTACGTAGTAGACGAAATACTGGTGTTTTCTAAACGAATTGATGACATTAACGAGCACTCCATTCGCGCCACTCTATCACTCCAAATTAGACATGGGTTTTGAAATGTTTGGGAATCCAACGCTCAGAGCAAAAAAGCTACGCAATTCGTAAGTATTGTATTTCATATCATCATCATCATCATCATCTCAGCCAAAAGACGTCCACTGCTGGACAAAGGCCTCCCCCAAGGATCTCCACAACGACCGGTTTTGTGCTGCTCGCATCCAGCGGCTTCCCGCGATCTTCACCAGATCGTCGGTCCACCTTGTTGGAGGCCTGCCCACACTGCGCTTTCCGGTACGTAGTCGCCACTCCAGGACTATCCCGCCCCAGCGGCCATCAGTCCTGCGAGCAATGTGACCTGCCCACTGCCACTTGAGCTTAGCAACTCTTCGGGCGATGTCGGTTACCTTTGTTCTTCTGCGGATTTGCGGTATTTCATATAAGTAACGTTTATTAATAAATTTATCATATTTTTTTTACTGTACTCACTAATACAACGTTATTTTTAGTTATACGAAACCTGAAAACTGTGTGTTCAGAATCAGTAATAGAATCGATTTCAACATTTTTTATACCATGTTACATTTTGACCAAATAATATTTACAAAATCTCAAATAAAGTACACCCTACTAAAAAAAATCACACTCGTGCGCCGGCCGCGCGCATCCGCCCCGCCCCGCCGCCACCCCCACCCCCCGTGTCAGTCATGCGGAAGGTATCGACCGGTGTGTATCTGTCGCATGCGCCCCACGCGTTTGCCCTGGCCTGACTCTTGCTCCCGCGCAGTGTTAGTTTCCGTATTGAGAAAAAGGGGTTTCGATACCAAAGCTCAGTACACAGAAATGGTACGAACGCAAGCTGTGTGTGGTGATAACGTTTCCGCGGCAGTGCGACGTTACCAATACGTAATCAATAAGTGCAGTGTCACGTGCTGTTTGTGACTACGTTCGCACGAGGACAACGGGACAGCACAAAAAGCTTGTAACTTCGTGAGTTTTCAAGATATTATTTTAATTTTTTTTTGTACTGATTCTTTAAATGAAAATATTTGACCCGTGTTTCGATTTTCGTATAAACTAAAAATAAGGTTGTAAATATCACTACTTTCTTGATTATACTTTTTTTCATTCCCTATAACTTAAAAAAACCGGCCAAGTGCGTGTCGGGCCACCCGCAGTGTAGGGTTCCGTAGCCCATCTCAATAATGCAGACTCTGAGAAGAGGGGCTTTTATGAACATTTATTTAATGTAGATACTACACCGGTTTCACACACCTGACAACACCACACCTGTGACACCTGTTATTTAAGTAGTTCCCAATGAGGAATTTGTACTGCGCCAAGTACAATTTATAAGTTGATCGACTGTTACTCGTAAACTTGTAGGTAAATCCTACTTAGCTGTGATAATTTTAACTTTGTCATATATACAACTACCGTGAACTTTTTCACGTATCCAAAAACAACCATTTGGCTGGAAGGAAAATTTTGGACTTTAAAGCTTAATAGTTCACAAACGGATGCCTTAATCAAAAAATGTTTCCACAAACCTGCAACATTTTTAAATTTGCTATCCAACGACACCCCACACTATGGGGTAAACAAGAAAAAAAATTACACCCCCACTTCACGTGTAGGGGAGGTAACTTAAAAAAAATATTCAAAATTTTACTTCACCACTTTGTCGGCGTGATTAATATGTATATCCATGCTACATTACAGCTTTCTAGTACTAAGAGCTCATAAGCTAGGTTGGGGACGGACAGACAGACATAGACAGACATGGCGAAGCTTTGAGGGTTCCTTGTTGACTATGGAACCCTAAAAAAGCCAACTCAGCAGCTGTTTGTTAAAATAAAACCCAGCCCGGTCCTGCGCTGTGCGCTGTCACATTTTGAAGAAATAAGTCAACATAACCGATGCAATGAAATAAGTTGGCGCAATTGAGCGGCGCAGCGCAGTGTAAGACATGTCTAGTGGCGTGTGCCCGTGAATGGCCCCCATTAGACCCATCAATGCCCAAGCTACAGTCGACACGAATCGCGGGCACGAACAGCCCAACCCGTCTCACGCCAAAATCATTAGGACCTATCAGCGCTATCAGAAGTGCTCGCCGTTTGAAAAATCCATCCCAGGCTGATATCACGGGGACCACAGACGCACAATGACACACCATCCATATACGCCCACATGGAGGGTGAAATTACTCCCGTCCATTAGGGGATGAAGACAGATAGGGTGGTCCATGAAATGGATTTATGACGAGGCGGGTACAGGTGTGACGCGCTTGGATAAATGACGTCATTACCTAGCTTCGTGTAATCGGCCCGTCGAGCGGTGACGATAGGATATGTCTTACCTAATGCAATGTGCATACGCTTCTAAGAATATTTTGTATTGTATTGTATATAAGCGAGGAGTTACGGTACCAGTAACCAGTTGCGGTTGCTACAATCGGTCTGTTTATTCTATGTATAGTGCCGTCGTGCACTTTTAGTCGTCGTTTCGTCATTCGCTCGCTTGTGGCGCTACCGTAGCGTTCTACGTTCCGTTATACGAATATATTTGTTTTGGTCGCGATAAATTGTAAATTGTCGCGATTGCGACTGTCATTTAAAGATCGGTAATAAAATGACATCAAAAAAGTAGCTGTAGTAACATGGCAAAGAAACGCCAAAAACAGGAAAACTTGGAAAACCCTAGGGAAGACATATGCCAAAGGGCAAGCGGATAATCTTACCGATGTCGAAGAATAGAGTTATTATTATTATATTGTTATTAATCAATAATCGTAAAAGTTATGCATGAAATTTTATATAACCTGTATTGAATAACTGCAATAAAATATATATATTTATCCGTAATAAGGCTATTTGTATTTGTATTGTATTTGCAATAAGCCGGCTGCACTGGGCCTGCGTGGTGGTTTATGTTATGGGCCCGTTCTCCCTATCCACCCTTATGGAAGTCTCGTGCCCCAGCAGTGGGGACATTATATGAGCTGGTGGTGATGATGAAGAGGTTGTCTTTGTGTGCGATGCTCAAGCACGTTTTTATGAAGCTTACCTTTCGCCGTCTTCTATTTTGGTTCGATGAGAGAGAAATGAAAGAGGCCTTTGGACGCCTCCAAAGAATACATTTATTTTATAAGTTTATTTTGAAGTTTGAAAGTTTATTTTATAAAATGTTTTTGTTTTGTTCATATAATTTTTAACGCAAATTTTGTTGCGAACAAATTACAAAAACACAAATGTCGAAAAAAAAAAGTTTTTTTTTTTTTCCTGCTCGTGGAATTTTTTGTTTAAGTTTATTTTATGTTTCAAGGTAATGTATGTGTAATGCTTTATACTTATATCTAAAAAAGTAAAAACACAGGGTTTGATAGTCTCATTTTATTTAATGTTTAATTTTTTAATTTTCATGTTTGTTCAGGATTTAAACAAATTACATGAAAAACGCTGGTTCCGTGCAGTTGCTATTTTTAATTCTCATGACATAAGTCAAGTATAAAATATATCTTTTATAAAAACAAAACAAAATAAGAAAACCATAAATATTATAAAAAAGAATGTGCTCTCGCACATTACTCCCCTTTTTTAAAGGAGAACGAGTTTTTTCGTAAGCCGACGTAGGACGCCAGCAGAGGTACATACATCCACGACACGGACAATCCCATCACGACCCGGGTATACGGTACACACTCTCCCCTTGGGCCACGATCCTCGGGACAGGTTGCCGTCCACTATTAGTACTAGATCACCGACTGCGATGGCTGGTGTTGATCGCTGGCTCTTCCTAGGTGCCAATGTTGGCAGGTACTCCGCCACCCATCTGCGCCAAAAATGATCAGCCATACGCAAGGCTCTCCTCCAGCCGGCGCGGCTGACCAAATCACTGTCCTGGAGCTCGGCTGGGAAGCTGTGTCCTCCATAACATCCCAGTATAAAATGAAGGGGGGTAAGGGCTTCTTCCGATTGGGCATCGCACGAGACGTGTGTCAGGGGTCGCGAGTTCACTATAAATTCGGCCTCTGCAACCAGTGTTTGGAGAACTTCGTCACTGGGCGCCCGCTCGTGAAGGGTTGCGCGGAGGGCCGTCTTCACACTGCGCACCATCCGCTCCCACACGCCTCCCATGAACGGGGCAGAGGGTGGTATAAATTTCCACTTCACCTGGTGGTTTGCAGCGAAATCTGTTACAGCCGCCCCATACAATGCTTTTAGTTCTCTGCTTGCCCCAACAAAAGCTGTCCCATTATCTGACATTATCTGGGAGGGCGTCCCGCGTCGCGCAATAAAACGTCTGAGACACATCAGAGCCGCATCGGTAGACAAGCTAAAAACAACTTCTAGGTGTATAGCTCTGGTGACTAAACACGTCAGGACCGCAACCCATCGTTTCTCACGCCTGCGACCGACAGCCACTAGGAGGGGCCCAAAGTAGTCCAGTCCCACAAACGAGAATGGCCGATGATGGTGGGACAATCTCTCCAACGGAAGGTCGCCAACTGGAGGTTGAAGTGGAGCAGCTCGAAGAAGTCGGCATGTAGTACAATGATGCGTGATGGAGCGAACTACACTTCTCGCGTGAATAATCCAAAATCGCTGCCGCAATTGGTTCACCACCAGCTCTGTATTGCAGTGCGCTGCCTTGATATGATACGATAGGATTAGCAGGCGGACTGCTGGGTGTTTTCCATCGAGTATTATCGGATTTACTTTTTCCACATCTGCCACCGCAGCCATCCGGTCGGATAACCTGATCAACTCATCCTGACCATAAAACACCACGAATTTCCTTAAACGACTTTGAGTCGGTACCGGCTCATCAGCAAGAAGACACTGCATCTCGTTCTTGAAACTGTCCAACTGGCTCTGGCGAAATATATGTACCTCCGCCAGGTGAACTTCGTCCGCTGTCAGACTTTGCGAATTAAGGGCGTTAGAACAAAAACAAGTACCATCTCTCGCCACAAAGGTAAGTAGTTTCCCTCTGACTAACTGAATGGACTCTACCGCGTCCCCCCGTTTTCTCAGAGCACGCAATCTGAGCAGAGTAAGGAACTGATGAGCCCGAGCCGTTGCACGTACCATTCTAAGCCAGGAACTGAAGCGAGATGGATTAGCGCACAAAGGCAAGTGCAACTGGGACTCATCGTTGTGACAAATGATTGGATGATCGTGAGGTGAGCTACTATCGTTTGAAGCAGTGTGATGTATACGGGATGATGCATAAATACGTGCTGCTGGCTTTAGTTCTAACTCAACTGATGATTGTTGAATGTTTGATGGTTCTACGGGCCATTCTGATGACAAGAGAAACTGTGGCCCACTTACCCAGCGAGAGTTTGCGGAAAGCCCACCGCGCTTGATGCGTGTCGCATCATCTGCAACATTAAGATCTGTAGGCACCCAACGCCATTCCGATACGTCGGTGAGCTCGCGAATCTCGCCTATACGATGAGCAACAAATGGTTTGTATGACCTCGCATCGCTACGTAGCCATCCCAAAACGTTAAGTGAATCACACCAAAAGAAACGTTTCGATGGCACGTAACGATGAGCTTCACATATGGATGAGGCGAGTCGAGCAGCTAAGAGCGCACCTTGAAGCTCTAAGCGTGGGATAGAAATAGGCTTCAAGGGGGCTACCCGCGCTTTACTACAAATAAGAGTAAGCTTTACGTTCCCATGGTGATCTATAAACCGCCAGTAGGCTACTGCAACGAAAGCCAGCTCGCTGGCGTCTGAAAAAACATGAAGCTCACACTTTTGTACCTGACTACCTTTGGTGTGGTAGAAACGCGGGATCTGGAGCTTTGAAACCAAAGCTAAATCTTCAAACCACCAGCTCCAAACGTTGTGTTCATCTTCAGGTAGTTCTTCGTCCCACTTGTATCCCCTGCGCCATATGTTTTGAAACAATATACGACCAGGAACAACTATAGGTGCAAGGATTCCAAGTGGATCGAACACTCTCATTACATATGACAACACCATGCGCTTGGTTAACTTTTTTAGAGATGTCGACTTATCCGACATGTTTGGGCTGAACGAGATGACGTCACTGGTAGGCTGCCAAATTAGTCCTCAAGTACGAACCACCGTTGGAAAGTCGCCTAACGAGATATCTCCAACTGACGGGCTGAGCAGAAGATCTTTTGGAAGTAGTGCCAGTGCTGTTGGTTCGTTGGATACCCACCCCCGCATCTCAAATCCCGCGCGCTTATGAACGGATACTATATCAGCAGCTAACTTTGCGGCCTCACCAACAGAATCAACACTTCCGATGTAGTCATCCATGTAGTGATCATCAGTGATTGCAGCTGCCGCGTCTGGGTATAGATGTCTAGAATCCTCTGCGTTCCTATTCTTAACGAAAAGAGCTGAGCTAGGACTTGAGGCGGCACCGAACATCATTGATGACACCCGGTACTTTTTAATAGGTTCCTTAGGGTTATCGCGATACACAAATCGTTGGGCGTCGCGGTCTTCAACCCTGATTTTTACCTGGGGAAACATCTCACGAATATCGGCCGTCATAGCTACCTCTCGTTCCCGAAAGCGAAATAGAATACCGAGGAGGCCTCAAAAAATCGGGGCCGGGCAACAACAAAGAATTTAGGCTAACATCTCGAACCTTAGCAGCTGCGTCATGCACGATTCTTAACTTACCCGGCTTGTTAGGGTTGGTTACACCGAAATGTGGAAGATACCATAGGGTTCCTACTGGTGACCCCTGGCACTCTTCTGCATAGCCCTTTTGTAACATGGCGTGCACGTTCTCACGATATAACTTGGAGTACTCAGGGACTTTAGCCATTTTCTTTTCTAGGCTTAAAAATCTAGATAGAGCAAGAGGATAGCTATCCGGAATTTCCGAAACGTCTGGACGCCAAAGCAGTCCGAGCTCAAAACGTCCCGAAGGTAACCTACGAGTTGTCTCCGCCAGAATTTTTAATGCATGTTCATCATTCGAACTCCTAACTTCCCGCTTCGTGATTCCTATCACCTCAAGCTTGTATTGTTCCCTGATAAGGGATTCGAGCGAACCATCATCGTGGCATTGTGATTCCCTAGCGTTAGCGTGGTTAACGAACTCGACTGGGTTAGTCCTACTGGAGGAAAACCCGAATAACACCCACCCTAAGTTCGTGGCTATCGCTACTGGTTGAGATTTTGTACCCCTTCGCGTCGCTTTAGCCAGTGTTAAATGCCAATTATCGATGCCCACGATAATGGTTGGCTTCGCTTCCTCGTAACACAGGACGTGCGCCAAGTCGCTCAGATGATCTAGTTTGGCAATGTCCTGTCTACACGCTGACTGACTCCTAATGCCGAGACCCTTTATTGAGCGTGCTCTATTCACTAGATAGGTCTTACACCCATGTTTGCCCTTGATGTGGAAGTCTACGTATTCCACTGACGTTTCTTTGGACAGACCGCCCACACAATCAAGATGAATCTGGGCTTTCGGTCCGGTAATACCTATATGAGACGACACTTCTGAATCGATGAATGTAGATGTCGCTCCATCGTCTAACAGAGCGTAAGTATCGAAAGTACCTAACGGGCCCGACACGGTGACCGCGACTATTTTCAGAAGCGGTGACGAACGGACGGGATGGTTTAACTGTAATTCGTAGCCCCTAGTGGAAGCAGCGGTGGTGTGCGCCACTACGTCCGAAGTCTGCTTACCGGCTGTGTTTACTGCCTCACATTCATTTACCGAATCCTCAACCTCATCAACGTCAACATGGGCCGCCGAGTTTCGCTCCACATTTAAGTCATGCAGCAGTGAATGATGACGATAGGTACAACCATTAATTTTACAAAAGTCTTTGGATTTACAGAATTTTATTCTATGCCAACCTTTTTTCAAACAACGGTGGCAAACTTTTTTATTTTTCACAATTTGCCATCTATCAGGTATTGACATCCCTCTGAATTTGACACAGTCAGAAATGTCATGATTTTTGTCACAATATAAGCAAATAATTTTATTGCTTTTTTCGCAACTCGTTTCGCGAAAAATTTTGCGACTTTTCTCTGAATTGGGATGGTTTATATTTTCAGAGACTGCGTTTACTTTATCGCGGAATTTTCTAACGTCTGCTACATGGCTGGAAGTAGGAACCGCGAGTTCGGCGATCCCATATTTGACCTGCAGTTCTACTTCACGCGCTAAAAAATTCGCGAAGGTTACTAAACGTTTTACTCCGTAGTCTGCATAAGCAGCTGCCGCATAATCATGCCATCGTGGTCGCAAAAGTGCAGGAAGCTTAGACAACATTACGTTGAATAAGTCGGGCGAAGTAAGATGGTCTGACTGATTGAGAAGTCTTATCACTTCCACGCAATTGTGCACACGAGAAGCAAAGTTAGCAAAGTCTTTACCTTCACCGCTCACGCGGGGCAGTGAGCGCATTGCAGCAATCTCTTGCAATACGATAGTTTTAGGCCGACCAAACCTCATGTCGAGCAAGCGCAGCACGTCGGCAGGCACGCGCGCCGACACTAACACGACGCTGACGGCATCGCGCGTTACGCCACGCAAAGCATAGTTAAGGCGCGCTAAGTTTTCAGCGTGTGTATATGAAGCTTCTGTATCTAAAAAGGTCCGCTTGAAACTCAAATAATCGATCGGCGACTTGCCGTCAAAATATGGTAGGTTTATAATAGAACCCTTAGGAGCTTTATTAAAATTATTAAAGAAACGATCTAACGACGAAATCAGCGACGATACCGGCACCGCGTTATCGCCGCTCTTAGTAGGCGCCGCAAATGAAGTCTCGATGGCGTAGGGGTTGCGCATGCAACCGCCGCAGCTCCTGGCGCAGCGAGCCGGGCGGGGGCTGCATTGACTGCTTCGACCGCACCGACTGGCCCTGACAAGACATCCACAAGTTTTTGCGGCGCTATGATCTGTACATGAGAAGAAGCGTTGTTAGTTTGATCCGGATTGTTAACCGGAACCGTATTCGATAACTGTACATCATCTAGCCAAGCGCTTACACGTGTGTGGCTAGAATGACGACTGCTATACCGACTACTTCGAACACTTCCCTCCGCCTCTATAGCGGCGAGTTTGGCACGGTGTTCCAACTCCTCTGTTTGGCGTGCAAGCTCCGTTCGACGCTTTTGGAGCTCGCGGTCGAGCTGCGCTTGGCGTTCTTGTAATTCGAGCTCGCCCAACCGCCGCGCATGCTGTGCCTCGGCGAATAACGTTTTCGCCCTTACCGTGGCCGACGATGATGACGACCTGGAGGCCTTGCTTCCGAGAGGAGTTGGCAGTTTCAACTGCGACAGCCGTGACATTGATGCCCGCAGCGGTAAAGGCAGCGGTAAAGGCAGCGGCGGTGGCAGCGGCGGTGGTGGCGGCGCCGGAGCGCCCGATGAGCTACCACCCGATGTGTCCGCAACCACTTCGACCTCAGACTGTCTTACCTCGTCACCGTTACCTTCAACCTTTTTTGCGTTCCTTGTCTGCACGACCATGGCTTCGAAAGGACCACTTTTGTTCAGGATTTAAACAAATTACATGAAAAACGCTGGTTCCGTGCAGTTGCTATTTTTAATTCTCATGACATAAGTCAAGTATAAATATATCTTTTATAAAAACAAAACAAAATAAGAAAACCATAAATATTATAAAAAAGAATGTGCTCTCGCACAATGTTGCTTCTATCAATTTGATAAAACGTTGCGAATAACGATTGCCACAACACGACAACAATTGGATCAATGCAACAAATGAATGAAAGAATTCGAAATACAACGTTAACATGGCCGGCCGTGACCTCGAAGTGAGCAAATGGTTCGAAAGGTCAGTCTGAAATAATATGCAAGATAAACGAGAACTGTCCTATTTGTAGTTTTAGAATAGACGCAATAGGTAAAGAGGGACCGATCAGACACAGTTTTTGTTGAGAATGTTTTTATTTAATACAGTACAACCTTAGATTATGTGTATTATATTTCGTTATTAATAATTTTATTTTGAAAATATTACTGCTTTTTCATCCATTCCACCATATCTGGTGATAAATGACAAAACAATATATAATGTACTAGCTGTGCTCGCGACTTCGTCCGCGTGGAATAGTGACTTTCGGCAGCATTTTTAATTTTTTAGGCTCTTTTCCCGTTTTTGCAACATTTTTCACTGATGCTTCGCTCCTATTGGTCGCAGCGTGATGTTATATAGCCTAAAGCCTTCCTCGATAAATGGACTATCCAACACAAAAAGAATTATTCAATTCGAACCAGTAGTTCCTGAGATTAGCGCGTTCAAACAAACAAACAAACAAACAAACAAACAAACAAACAAACAAACTCTTCAGCTTTATAATATTAGTATAGATTTAACCTTTAACACACATTTCACTATCTAGACACGCGATAGCGTGTCAAGCCAAGACAGTGGCGAGCACCACCGTGTGTAATATTACATGAACCATTTGGAGCCTTAAACTATACTTTAGAACATTAACATTTCAAAACCACAGCCAAGAATCCTCCAAGAACGCCTCGGTGGCCGAGTGGCATAGCGCTCGACCCAATACCGATGGTCCCGGGTTCAATTCCCAGGTCGGGCAAAAAAAATATGTATTATCTCGGATTATTTCCGATACATAGCCGGGTTTGGATCACCAACCCGCATTTGGCAAGCGTGGTGATTTTAAGCCATGACCCATACATTGTAGCGATGACTTGATTTCAATGATGTGGAGGCCTTTGCCCAGCAGTGGGACAATTATATAGGCTGTTTACTTTACCCAAGAATCACAGAACAGAAAAAACAAGCCCAGCCCAGAAGGCTCCCGGTCACCTGAACCCATCGGAGGATCTAGTAAGGAACGAGGACACGTACTAGTGTGCGTAATGTTTTTTTTTAAATTTATTTATGGAGCCACAAACATGTTCACAATGTAGCTATGGTAAACTTAAATATTAGTACAGTTTATTACTTATCGCAAACCTAAGCGCAATGGTGTGTATAAAACTAAAATGGTGTTTCGATCACACGGCTTGAGGAACTTATCGTGTTTTTTTTTTTTTTTTAAGTAAGTAAATAAATAGCCTATATTGAACCACAGCTGACAAAAGCCTCCATCATTAAAATCAAATCATCGCTACACTGAATTGAGTACTCAAAAATAATAAACACGGTATAATGCCTGTGGTGGACTGTATTTTTTGTTGAATTAAAAACTCCTCTTCGATGTATTTAGTATCTTCTTTATTTCCCAGGTTACAATTGAATACTGAACGTTGAACATGATTTTCATACAAAACTGCGCTACTTATGTCCGTTTTGGACGTATGGCAACTAGCGACGCGTTGACACAGTTGATTTTGCGACCGTTACAAAATCCCATACTAACTAGACAAACAAATAAGTGTACTTTAACGTGATTGGCTAATTCATGTTTAGACGTGTTTTGACAAGATCAAACCTAACTTATTCTTATTGCTTATTTCTACATTGAGTTTTACATACAAAATAATAACAAAATAATCAAATATTCTTATTCTACATAGGTTCTAACTAGCTAAACTCGGCGTCCTCAACATCCTCCCCCCGGCGCAGCTCGCGAAGCCTCTTCTACCGGGAGCACGACGAGTTTGCTGACTGGCCTCTTGAAGACTCCTGTCTTTGTCTTCACATCTGCTATCCGGATGCCGCCGTCTGGTCCTGGGTAGGTGCCTTCCACGATGCCCATAGGCCATACGTTTCGTGGTAGCGTGTTATCGGCCACTATTACGACGTCTCCAACTTGTATGGGTCGCCGTCCGTTGTCTCGTGGCTCGCCTCGCGGTATCAGTGTGGGCAGATACTCGCGTAGCCAGCGTCGCCAGAAGTGGTCGGCTAACGCTTGGCTGGCTCTCCATAGTCTTCGGTCCGCTTCGTCACAGGGTCCCGTCGTAGGCAGTCCATTTGATGATCCCAACAGAAAATGGTTGGGGGTGAGCGCCTCTGGATCGTGGGCACTCACACTGACGTGGGTCAGCGGTCGGGCGTTGATTGAGAACTCTGCTTCGGTCAATAGCGTTCTCAGAACCTCTTCGGCGGGTGCCTTTTCTCGCAGCGTAGCGGTGAGTGCGACTTTTACTGATCGCACCAACCTCTCCCAGGCGCCGCCTTGATTTGGCGCTCCGGGCGCTATGTAACGCCACTCCATACGATGTAGGTACCCCTCTTCTTTCAATATGGGTGCCCACTCGGTGTACGCTGCTCGTAGCTCTTGATCGGCTCCGCGAAAGTTCGTA
Source organism: Eudonia lacustrata (assembly GCA_947562085.1). Taxonomy (NCBI): domain Eukaryota; kingdom Metazoa; phylum Arthropoda; class Insecta; order Lepidoptera; family Crambidae; genus Eudonia; species Eudonia lacustrata. The sequence continues at coordinate 1,122,745 of OX387330.1, forward strand.
GCGTTGTCGGAGTACATAAGCTTTGGCCATCCTCTTCTTGCCGCCATCCGTCGTAGTGCCATCACTGCAGAATCTGTGGTGAGTGATGAGACGAGCTCGATGTGCACGGCGCGTGACGTGAGGCACGTAAACAGTGCGCCCCATCTTTTCTCTCGCCGGCGTCCGATCTTCACCATCATTGGCCCAAAGTAATCCACCCCGCAGTTAGTGAACGGGCGATGGAAAGGGTCAAGGCGGGCGCGCGGCAAATCTCCAGTGGCCGGTGCTCTCGGTCTTTCTTTTCGTACCCGACAAAGTGCGCATTCCTTTTCTATAGCGCGTACTGTGGGTCTCAAATGTATTATCCAGTAGCGTTGTCGCAGGTCGTTAGTTACGCATTCTCTGTTTGCGTGACCCGCGCAGCAGTGTTCTTTCAGAACGATCAGTCTTGTGATGCGGTGCCGTCCGTCCATAATGATTGGCCTCTTCATGTTGTCGGGCGCGGTAGCAGCTTGAATGCGGCCGCGTACTCTTAAGATGCCATCTTCTAACACCGGGTCGAGCTGAAAGAGGCGACTTCCTCTAGTGATTGGTTGAGCAGTCTTCATCTTCTTCATCTCATTAGGGAAGCTATCTTCTTGTGCTTGCTTGATGAGCTCTTGTTCTGCTCGTTCTATATGCCGGTATTCCAATCCGGTGGCCCTGTGTCGACATATGTCAATAAATGCCAACACTCGCGCAGTCGCTCGTACTAACGTTTCATATTTATAGAAGCGAGTCGGGTCCGGTATCCAGCCATCCCGTCTTGGTTCCACTTCTGTCGTGTGTAGAACTTCTGGCTCTTCATCTTGATTGTCGTCTATGCGTTCGAGGGGCCATTCGTCTTCACGTTGATATAGGAAGCGAGGTCCCTGAAACCATCGATCGCTCGTACTTATACGATCGCTGGTCATTCTCGTGGCGTCGTCCGCTACGTTCTCTGTTGTTGGTAGCCATCGCCATTCTTCTTTATGGGTGAGTTCCGCCAGTTCGCCGAGTCGATGCGCCACGAATGGGGTGTAGCGTCGAGCGTCGTTGCGCACCCAATGAACTACCGTAGTGGAGTCAGTCCAGTACACGGTTCTTGTTATTGTACTTCTGTGTTCCTTCTTGATTTGATCAGCAAGTCGCGCTCCAATGATTGCTGCTTGTAGCTCCAACCGTGGTATTGTTTGTGTGCGTTGTGGCGCCACTTTAGCTTTGGCGGCCACAAGCACGACTTTAACGACGCCGTTGCTGTAGATGATTCTCCAATAAGCCACGGTTGCGTAGGCTTGTTCGCTCGCGTCGCATAGTACGTGTAGCTCCATTTGTTCGTAGGTTCCCGGCGAGTAGCATCTTGGAATTCGCAGGCTTGCAATTTCTTCAAGCTGCAATAACCACGCCGTGAATAGCTCTTGTGCTTCTGCCGGTACAGGTTCGTCCCACGATGTCTTCAGTCACCATAGACTTTGCAAAATTATCTTCGCTCTGATGGTGAAGTGACTCAGTAGGCCCAGCGGATCGTATATAGACATGACCGCGCTGAGAGCTTCTCTCTTCGTTGGTGCACGCTGCCGACTTCGAACTTCCACTGGAACTCTGTTCATTGAAGTGTTGAATCCCAGTTCGTCTTTTTCAGCGTTCCACATCAGAACGAGGATCTTACTTTCTTGCTGATCTCCCCCCAGTCGCATAGGTGAGGTGGCGTATAGCTCCGTGGGCACGTCGCGCAATGCTTCTGTGTCACTTGCGCTCCATTGTCTCAAAGTGAATCCCGCCGCTGCATGAACCTTCCTTGTTTCATTTATTGCAGCCCGAGCTTCTTGCTTTGTTTCATAGCTGGCAACGAAATCGTCCATGTAGTGATTTTTCGTTATTGCTTCTAATGCCCGTGGATACTCTTCGGCGTGTAGCTCTGCGTTGTGGTTGCGAACGAAGTGCGCCATAAATGGAGAGCTTGCTGCGCTGAATATCATACTGGTCATCTTGTAATGTCGAGGTGGATTTGTGCGATCTCCCCCTCGCCATAAGAACTGTTGGGTCGGTTGATCTTCAACACGTATCTTGACCCGTAGAACCATTTCTTGAATATCTGCTGTGACGGCGATGGCTTTCTCCCGGAAGTGAAATAGTATTCCGGGCAGCGATCGCAGCAGATCAGGGCCTTCCAGCAGCAGGTCATTGAGGCTCACGCCGTTACATCGTGCCGCTGCGTCAAACACTAGCCGTTGCTTGCCTGGCTTGTTAGGGTTGTGTACAGCGAAGTGTGGCAGAAACCAGCAGTGGGCGCTGTTCATCTCCGATCCGTCGCATGGCTTCGCGTACCCCTTCTTAAGAAGATTTTCTATCTGGGCAGTGTATTCGACAGCGAATGCTGGCGAGGCGTCCATCTTCTTCTCAATGTTCTGTAATCTTCGTAGTGCCGCGTGGTAGCTTGGTGGCGTGATGACCTTGTCTTGTCGCCATGGTAAGCCAACTTCGTAGCCGTCATCAATTTTCTTAATTGTGTTCTGTACTATCTTCATTGCGCGCTGGTCGGCCTCACTGATTCGTGGTTCCCGTGCGACGCCCAGCGCTTCTATCTTGAAGTGAAACTCCACTAGGTCATGAAGCTGCTTGTCGTGCCGCTCTCTTGTATCGCTGTGCCGATCGGGCTCGTAGAGATGAAGCACGTTCTCATTCTTCATAATCATGTTGCGTGGTACGGTTCCGTGCACCACCCAGCCGAGTTGCGTCTTTGAGGCAGCCGGTTCGTTGGGGCCACCGATTCTCAGTTCCCTGGAGACAATACTTTCCCAGTGATCGGTTCCCACCAAAAGGCCTGGACGCGCTCTCTCGTAACATATTTCTTCTTGCTTCAGATCTTGAAGGTGCTTATGTTGCAATAATTCTTCTGGAATTGATTGTTGATGCAACTTTAAATTCTTCATTGTTCTCGCTTTCAATTGGTATGCGTGATCTTCCTGCTTGCCGCGAACTTGCACGGTGACGAGCTTGCTGTTGTTCTGTATTTGCCTCATATTGACGCCATGGAGATGTAGCGGATGTGCAGGTCCTTCCGCACCGACTTGTTTGGCCAGATCCTCGTCGATTACAGTGATTGTAGCCCCTTCATCCAGCAGCGCGAAAGTGTTCACCTCCCCCCGTGGTCCACCGATGACAACAGGGCACATCTTCAGAAGAACGGCACGTGGCCCGGCAGCTTTGGTGGTAGCTACCGACAACACGGCCTCGTTGCTCGTTGTTGCTTGTTCTTGTGTTGCGGTTGCGGGCTTCTCTTCTTTTTCATAATGAAGCGACGAATGGTGTGGACGTTTGCATTGTCTTACGCCGCATGGCTTGGCGCGACAGCTGCTCCGCCGGTGCTTGTGATGAGCGCACTTGAAACATACTTGCTTTTCTTTTAAAAAGTCCCATCGCTGTTCAGTCGTCATTTCTTTATACTTCGGGCATTGATGTAGTATGTGCGCTTGACCGCAGCTCAGGCACGAATCTTGCACTTCTTCCACGTTGTACACGTTGTTAGCCTTCTTCCTTGGCATCGCAATTGCTGCAGCAGGTCGAACTTCTCTTCTTGTGTTCGTTGCATTCGTTGATGGAGGAGAGTATGTGTATCGTAACGCTCGGTCCGCCTCTTGCATTAAGAATCGCGAAAGCATCACGATCTCTGGTTCCGCCGTCCCTTCATTTTCGTAAGCGTAGTCACACCAACGTGATCTGATGTGCGGGCTCAGCTTATCCAGCACCTCTCTTGCCAGTAGAGGATTGTAGAGGTACCCCCGACGATCGATTGTCTTCAATACGCAGATGGTGTTTTGTAACCGCACGGCGAACTGATTGAGGTCAGTGGCTGATGATGATGGTTTCGGCGTCTTCCTTAACTCTTCCATGGCTCGATCGATGATAACTTCAGGTCGTCCGAAGCATTGTTCTAATGTTCTCATAATGACGTTCGGATTGGTGGCCGTATGTAGCAGTGCTGACACGACGTCTCTAGCTTCTCCCTTAAGGCAGCTTCTCAACCGTTGTACGTTCTCAGCGTCGGATATGTTGTACATTCTTGTGCTATCTTGCATCGCCGCTTTGAATGGTAGCCACTCGTTGATAGCCCCGGAGAAAATAGGTAGGTCCATACTTCTTGTTCTAGGCCGCACCATCTTCTCTAAAGTTTCTGCCAGTCGATCGATTCCGCTCCTTGTTCGTGATGGGGTATGTGACGTTGTTTCTCTAGGCGTTTCGAAGCGTAGTTGTCAAACATCTTCTTTTGGTTGCCTTGCACTTGTAGCCATTCATCAATTCGCTGGCGCTCTTCCTCCTTTGAGACGCGTCGAACCGGTTCATCGTGGACGCTATCGTCATCCTCTTGAATGGCCGACACTTCGGCGGCAAACCTCTTCTTTATTAAATCGGCTTCCAGTTCTAATTCTTTTCTTCTTATAGACGCTAGCTTCTCAGCGGCTTCTAATTCCGCCAGTCGCATTCTCGTAGTAGCGCTCGCCGTAGATCGATGCGAGCGCACAGAACACGTCGGTGACGGGACGCGACGCCGTTCCTTTTCTTCCATACTGGGACCAGCCTTATGAACCATGGTGCCCCCTGGATTCGCCTTGCTTTGCCCCTGGTCTACATGTCTCGACGCAGGTGAAGTAGGTGCTTCCAGTGAGAGTCGCCGTATTCACTCAATTTCAACGCGTTGCATCTCTTGACGCCTTTGCTCTTCCAGCTCCGCTATATCACCTTGACTTCTTGTGACAACCATTGCGATCGGCTAATGGCAACGAAGATTGTAGCTAGACGTCTTGATAGCAGCTCCAAACGTTGATAAAATATTCAGTACCGTAGACGACGAAGGCTTGAATATTTTCTTTTGAATATTTTCTTTCTTCAAAATATTTCTTGAAATCCGGCTTCTCGATGGACCATAATGTGTAATCCGGCTCGAAGGACCATAATGTGGTGGACTGTATTTTTTGTTGAATTAAAAACTCCTCTTCGATGTATTTAGTATCTTCTTTATTTCCCAGGTTACAATTGAATACTGAACGTTGAACATGATTTTCATACAAAACTGCGCTACTTATGTCCGTTTTGGACGTATGGCAACTAGCGACGCGTTGACACAGTTGATTTTGCGACCGTTACAAAATCCCATACTAACTAGACAAACAAATAAGTGTACTTTAACGTGATTGGCTAATTCATGTTTAGACGTGTTTTGACAAGATCAAACCTAACTTATTCTTATTGCTTATTTCTACATTGAGTTTTACATACAAAATAATAACAAAATAATCAAATATTCTTATTCTACATAGGTTCTAACTAGCTAAACTCGGCGTCCTCAACAATGCCGTTAATACAAAAAAATGTAATTTAAATAATATGTAGTGTTAATTCCGCTAACTCACTCGTTTATACAGCTTGGATGCAGTATGCTGTTGAATGACCAAACAAATTTAGTTCCATCCCCATTATTACGTATTGTCGCGGGTAGTACGTCACAAATGTCAAACGATGGCGCTTTATAAAAGCGGCCGGGAGCTGCGTAGCCGTAACAGTCGGTGCGCAGCTCTCGACCAGTCAACAGCTCCTGAGGATGCCCCGTGGAGGGGCGAAACACGTGTCGGGTATCGGTGTTGGTGTGCATTTTCGCTTGCACGCATTGTTTCTCCTGCATGTGCATACTTTTTGCGGGCGGGAGGGCGGTGCATGCGTACTGCATCCAAGCTGTATAAACGAGTGAGTTAGCGGAATTAACACTACATATTATTTAAATTACATTTTTTTGTACTATGAATGTCGTTAATATTTACCCTTATGCTATATAAAAAAGAACTTTCTTACCCTCACACCAATTATCTAGCCCAAGAGAAGCTTCGATATGAAACTCGTTAAAGGGTTACAAGACAACGCATAAACATACTTAAAATACTTAAATACATACTTATTATACATAGAAAACACCCAGACCCGAGACAATTTCGAAAAACAATAATTTCTAAATTGACCCGACCGGGGATCGAACCCGGGACCTCAGAGATGGCGGCACCATGAAAACCGGTGTACAAACCATTCGACCAAGAGGTCGTAATGCTATGCGAGTAGTTCCAGCACTTAATCATAATAAATTTCTGTAAACTTTAGAAACTAATAATAAAATTAATGATTCCATTCCTGCCCGCCCTAAACAAAGCTATAGCCTAAATTGTATCAATATACCCAGCCAATCCCTGACCTACAACAGTCGTAGGTATACGTAAGTAACAGTTAGGGCGGCCATACACGGGCAGCTTGAAGCAGTCAGGATGCTATATCAAGCGGCGACTGCATAGTGAACTACAGTCTTCTATTTACAAACATAAATGGAACGCTAAAGCAGTTGCGACTGCTCCGTCAGGCTTAGTACCAAAAGTTATTGCGCTATTTGTGTCCGAAATACCAATTTAGCTCGCTTAGTGCAGTTGCGATTAAAATGTATGTAGGTAATAGTTTACGTACATTGAGCGATATGTGTCCGTAATACCAATTTATCAACCGTAACTAGAACAGTTTAACAACTAGTTGCCTTTTTTGGTGATAAGCCTGCCGGCGGTCAGCAGCTCGTTAAAATGGCAGCTCCACTACGACTGCTCAAGCGGTCCGTGTATTTTGATCACTGGCTAACTGCTCAAGCGGTCCGGGTATTTTGATCACTGGCTAACTTCTCGAGCAGACCGTGTATTTTGATCACTGGCTATCTTTTCGAGCAGACCGTGTATTTTGATCACTGGCTAACTTCTCGAGTAGACCGTGTATTTTGATCACTGGCTAACTTCTCGAGTAGACCTTGTATTTTGATCACTGGCGAACTTCCCAAACAGTCCGTGTATGTAGACCCTTACCGTGTACCCGTTACCCGCGTACCCAGCGGTGCACGGCGCCAATCTATAGGCGAGTTAATTGAATCACCGACTGGCCAACTGTGGGCGGACAGTTATTATATTATGGAGGTTTACCATTAAGTCTAAAACAGAGCTAAGTATCGACAATGATTGGACCAATTGAAGCTGTTTAGGGAATGATAATCGGCTATTTTGGAATGATAGCTGTTAACGAATATGGTATGGGTGATCCGAACCTCGTAGAATCTCTTATTTAAATATTAGGTCCTTACCTATGAAATTGACGTTTTGTATGAAGATTTTTTATAAAATTATATTTTTCATACTAACGTTTTTTTAAATTTTCTTAGCATCTATTTATGTTAACACTATACAAATTGTAGAGTAGTGTGTTTGTTTCAAAAGCTAAATATAGCAGACATTAAAAAAAGAAAAAGAGCCTTTAAAGCTACAATGAAACAAAAGGTCAATTCCGCAAACAAAAAAAGAAGTCAATTTTAAAAAAAATTGGGCGATAAAGAGACAAAATGAATAAATCATTGTTATTACTGAAGCCTAAGTAACATAGTCCTAACTAAAGGTGTATAATAATATTATCAACCGGTATTGACTTTGAAGTAATACACCTATTAATAAGTGAGAAAAAAACGTCAATTTCATAGGTAAGGACCTATTATGTTGCCATTATATCAATGTTTATAGCATTCGTTGTGTTCTGGCAGCTAGAGATAAGATAGCTATAGGGATATTAAAAAAAAAAACCGACTCCAAAAAATTTTACTGATAAAATTGCACTACGACTTTGGAGTCGGTTTTTTTTTTGTTAAAATTTTTGTTTATTTCTCGCTTTTTAGTGATTCGTTTCGATCTATTTATCAAAAGCGAATATGGGTAGACCTACTAAACACGCTGCTCGTATGAGACAGCGCCGTTTAAATGAGACAAGCGAAGAAAACGAGAAAAGCTTATCCCAAAGTAGGAAATCAAAAACTGAGTTCCGGTGCCTGTCTTCTTTTGCTTCGTCATAGTCGCTTAACTATCTTAATCGACATATTTTATCGCCACTCGTGAAATATTTATCATTGAGGAGTTCCGATGGCAATCTGTGGTCTTTTTCATCAGTTACACTTCATCAAATGATACTTTCTGAATGCAAATGCTTGACTTATTTCTGAAAATACCAAAATCGCGATAGGTATGCCTACAGTATTCGAGTAGTTCCCTCAATTCCTCAAAGATCCCATCATCAGAACTGGACCAAATTAGTCAGACTTTAGTCGGACCAGCTTTCAAATAAAGAAAGAATCATCAAAATCGGTTTACTCAGTCGAAAGTTCTGAGGTAACAAACATAAAAAAAAAATACAGTCGAATTGATAACCTCCTCCTTTTTTTGAAGTCGGTTAAAAACAAAAGGGCCGGCAACGCATCTGCGATACCTCTGGTTTTGCGGTTGTCCATGGGCGGCGGTGATTGCTTCCCATCAGGTGACCAGCCTGCTCGTTTGCCTCCTTCTAATATAAAAAGCCAGTTCCTCAGCAGGTGAGGATTCCGCGTTAATTGCGCTTTCACCTTCGGCCTTCTCATCACTAAGCCAGCACATAATAAGCCAGGTGCTTCTCAGTAGGGGACGGTAGGGCAAGACGGGCCCCTTAAGGTTAATCAATTTAAAACCATGGATTATATGATAAATTTAATCAACATATTAAATAAAACTGAACAAAACCTCTTTGGCAACAATAATCAACATAATAAACTTAGGTAATAATCAACATTTGTGAAAAATCACATGTTTTTTTAAAAAACGAAGTAAAACCCGTTTTGTCCATAGGGGGTTGGTAAATGGGTACCCCCTAGTCAGCCAAAAAGAGTACCGCCTCGATATTATTTTCGAATCAAAACATAGGTCACAGAAGTAGGAGCCATGTCCAGAGTAAGAGGAGCATGACTCATGAGACCAATCATAGCATTCATCATCATCATCTCAGCCAAAAGACGTCCACTGCTGGACAAAGGCCTCCCCCAAGGATATGAGGGGTATTTGCCGTAATCGCCACGCTTGGCAGGCGGGTTGGCGATCGCAGTAGGTTGAGGGTAACCTCAGAGAGATGCTGCTGCCCATCCTCTGGAATGGTCCCTTAGTCGGCTTTTACGACACCCACGGGAAGAGATGGGGTGGTGCAATTCTCTATCCCCGGCACCACACAGGGATCATAGCATTGCGAAGATTGAATCCAGTCCTCGTAAGGAGGACTGACATATTTTCCCCTGCATATAATGCATTAACAGTTATTATCTTTTTCTTTGTCCAGATGTGGATGGCATCGATTGTTTAACTTTTTTTTGACTGGAGGTAAATGCTTTTGGTAAGGCTACTTTAGCTTTTGATTTTTAAAATTTTTCTTCTTGCTGATTTTTTTATAGGAGTGCCCTACCCCTTTTGCCTGCACCCGTTATGCCCGCCACCCTTCAATCAAATCAAAACAAAAATAATTGTAAAATTAAATACTTATAACGTTTGAAGCACACGTATCAGATTGCACACAGGCTATGCTTCATCACAGTGTGCATTTATACACAGTAAAATTTTATATAAATCGTAAAAACACAGCGTACGCGCCTTTCGATTTTTTTAAATTTTGGGCAGGAAAATTTCACGGGCTCCTGTTTATTTGTCTGGCCCGCGCCGCTCGTTAAACCGAACTAATTTCGTTGAGACGGCTATGCGCTAGCGTTCTACGATAGTCATGTTGACTCGCTCTTTCGTTTATGCTTAGTTATTGGAAGAACCCGTTTTACCTACCCTTACCTTCTTGCACGACCGTCCCAAGAATTTAAAAAAAAATGTGCTTACATTCAGCATCCACAAACAAATCATCCATAGACACTAAACAAACACAGAACTACCATCCAGATTCCTATCAACGATTTCCATTACCTACCGTCGTCGGACAGGAGCAGGGATATTTCGCATTTTTTCGCAGCTATTCCCAAGGAGGTATTTCGTAGCTCGGCGAAGATAAAGGACAGCTAATATTGGCCTCTCCTCAGGGTACAGTGATTAGGTAACGAGATGAATTGAATTCCCCTCTGAACGTAATTGCATCAGGGAATCATTGTTGGTTAATGAATTTCGTTAAAATATCATAGCTGGCTAAATTTAAATTTCAAATATTCATTTGTGGACTAATTAGTTTCGATTGCTTGTTTTGTTTTGTTATAAGTCTGCAAGGAAATTATCCTTGGAGATAGACGATTTGCTTAGGTGGGAATGGAAACCAGGGTCGTTTTCGTTATCCGGATGATAACTCTTATAACTATTTATTGTATTTTTATTCCAATAATGTAAAGTTGTTAAATATGGTCACACCAACTGAAAAGTGAATGCCGATAATGAAGTACAGTCGGCGGCAGATCAACCTACCTAAATCTGTCAATTTCTACAATGAATATTGATCTTTATAACCAAACCATAAAGTTCAAAATTGATTGTAGAAGTTTGTCAGTTTTGGGTAGGTTGATCTGCGGCCGTGTGTACTTACAAAATTTTAATTCAAGTATTTTTTTAAATTTATTACCACATAAAAAAAGTTACATCTTATGTCTTAATAACAAATAACAACACGAAGGTTATTCACAATGCTGTTCATAGCTAAGCCGAAAACAATGTATAGTTTGTACAAGCACAAAATAACTGGGTGACAATGTAGAAGCAAGTTAGGAGCCTTTCCTATGGATGGAATCACCTCAGTGCGAACGGGCCAACCACTAAGCGGGTCAAGTGCGGATTGGTTGTTAAGACGACACCTCGATTGACGATTTGTGAATATTCAGAAAAAGCTGATCCTTACTAGCGCTGTCATAAAAATACGTAGCGCCTGCGACAGTCGAGACTGCAAAATAACAAAATATAAAAAAAAATATTAAAAAAAAATGTTTTTAGTTATTAAAACATGCAGCTACTAATTACGTATATTGGTGTTATGTATTTGAGTGGTTTCCGAACATATAACTTAAGTAATTTTGTTGTAATTTCAACAATAGTGATTTTTTTGTTGTGTTTTCGAAAATAATTATGATTGAGTCAAAATTATACAATCGTGTATTTGAGTTAGCAAATTCAAGATTTGTTAGTCATATTATATATAGTACCTACTAGCTTTTGTTTGCGGCTTTACTCACGTGGGCAAATTATGTTTGTTCCGTTTCTTCACACGTGTAGGAATCAGTAAACGCGTGATGTTTTGCGCGCGATTTCCAAACAAAATTTCCACCCCTATTTCACCTCTTTAAGGAGGTTTTTCGAAAAATGTTAAAACACGTCACTCTTTATTTTTTGTGAAAAATCTAAAGATTGATTAAAATATTTGTTTTGATAATTATTTCTTTAAAAATAACGATTTCTCCAAAAAAAACCTTATTCCCTTTTTTACTCATTTAAAGAAAAATAAACAAAATTTCTGAGACATGTCATTCTTTAATTCTTTTCAAGAACCCAAATACCAATTTTCATGTATTTTTCTTTAAAACTGACGGACTTTCATACAAACTTTCAACCCCTATTTGACCCCCTTAGGGTGTGATTTCCGTAAAATCCTTTTTTATTAGTGGCTGGTTAGGTACGTCACTCAATTAACCTACAGTCCAAATTTTATCTAATTAGCTTCAGCGGTTTAGGCTCAGGGAAGTTAGTCAGTGAGGACAAGTCATTATAATATGTATATAGATTATACTATTAGACCAAAGTTGGTGCATTTTTTCTGTGTGTCGCCTTAACGACTGCTAATACAGCCGGGACCAACGGCTTTACGTGCCTTCTCAAGTACAAATCCTCTCACTAGGTAATAATGTTTATTGAAATATTTCCCAAAAGTTCCTGTAGAGTAATATCAATAAACATATCAAATACTAACTTATTCATGCCATTAAACTCGTTGCCGCTACATCATCAAGGAATGTAATAGCCCGTAAACCACTATAAGTTAATGTTTTCCTTAGAAAAGATTAGGAAAAGCCAGAAAAATATAACATTTCTCTTTACATTGGCCCCTTTCATCCGCCTACATGTGATTAAGGTACCAATTGGATTATTCTCTCCAAAGGGATAATAATAGCAAGCACCCTTTGAGAAATATCGGGAGTAAATAAAGTTGGCTTAATATAATGTTTCATTTCCTTTATTCCACAACAGTGGAGTTCTTGGCCCTTGGCCTTGAGGAGCTCGATGGCACAGTGGTTAACGCGCCCGGTCTGCGAGTGCTTTTTTTATATTAGTAGAAGGCAAACGAGCAGGCGGGTCACCTGATGGGAAGCAATCACCGCCGCCCATGGACGGGCAAAACTTGGATTGCAAAACCAAAGGAATCGCAGATGCGTTGCAGGCCTCTAAGGAAGGAATAGGCTCGTTTCTTGAAGATCCCTAAGTCGTAATGGTCCGGAAATACCGCCGCTGAGAGCTGGTTCCACAGCACTGTAGTTCGTGGTAAAAAATTACGTGAGAAACGCACAGTAGTAGATCGCCATCCATCAAGATGGTGTGGATGGAAAGACAGTCGATTGCGTGTAGTGCGGTGAAGGAAATCAGCGGCAGGGATCAAACCGAACAATTGCTCAGAGCACTCCCCATGATAAAGGCGATAAAATATACAGAGAGACGCAACGTCTCTCCGAAGAGCCAGTGGATCGAGCCGACCAGAGATTACCACGTCGTCGACAATTCGAGCAGCTCTGCGTTGAATGCGGTCATATGGGAGGAGTTGGTACTGGGGCGCTCCAGCCCAAAGAGGGAACATTATTCCATATGTGGCCTGACCTGTGCTTTGTGCAGCTGTAAGCGATGGGTCGGCGTGAAATACTGTCGCGCTCTATTGAGCACACCCAATTTTTTCGAAGCTAATTTAGCTTTACCTTCCAAGTGACCGCGAAACTGAACGTCACTCGAAATATCGACGCCAAGGATTCCAATGGTCGGTTTGGTATCAAGGCGAGCTCCTTCAAAGTTTAGAGATACGACGAAGGGATGTTTTTTAGCGGTAAACACGCAAACTTGTGTTTTCGAAGGGTTAAAATGGACTAGATTAAGTTGGCCCCAATTCGAGACATGACTTAACATGTTCTCAGTGTCAGTCACAAGTTTATTCCGGTTCTCGATGTCGCTTTCCAGAGAAATATTAGTACGTCCGGTGTAAAGCGTATCTCCAGTAGTGTCGTCTGCATAGCAATGAATGCTGTTGTTATGCAACATGTCATTGATATGCAGAAGAAACAGAGTAGGCGACAGCACACACCCCTGCGGGACTCCAGCATTCACGGGCTTCAGGTCAGAGCATGATCCGTCAACTACGACTTTGATGCTATGCCCAGAAAGAAAGCTGGCGACCCACGCACACAATTTCTCAGGGATCCCATATGATGGAAGTTTCGAGAGAAGAGCCCTGTGCCATACCCTGTTGAAGGCTTTCGCTATGTCCAAGCTAACTGCCAGCGCCTCCCCTTTCCTCTCGACTGCCTCCGCCCATCGGTGAGTGAGGTACACTACACTACACTACAAAGATCACCAGCCAAACGACCGCGGCGAAAACCGTACTGGCGATCGCTTAGTAGCTGATTCTCTTCTAGGTACCTCAAGAGCTGACAGTTTGTAATGGACTCCACTACTTTGGAGAGCAAAGAGGTGATGGCTATAGGCCTGTAGTTGGACGGATCCGAGCGATCGCCTTTTTTGGGAATCGGGTGGACAAGGGCTGTCTTCCAAGAACTCGGGACAACGCCAGTCGTGTAAGAGAGCCGGAAGAGGCGCGTTAGAACCGGTGCCAACTCAGGAACACACGTCCGAAGCACAATGGGAGTTAATTAGTTTTAGTGCTGAGGTTAAGCAACTTTCGCTAAGGCCATTGGTCCCGGCTACATTAGCAGTCGTTAACAACCACCAATCCGCAATGGCCCGCGTGGTAGTTTATGGCCCGTTCTCCCTATTCGTCCATAGGGAAGGCTCGTGCCCCAACAGTGGGGACATAAAATGAGCTGATGATGATGATGATTATGAGGTCTTGGCCTACATCCCACTAAATGTTTAGTGACGATAAGGCAGAAGGTGTACTTAAGCGTACTTCAACTTGAATCCTTAACTATGATCTATTCCAATCCAATACCACGAAACTAATACCAATGGTGTTAGTTTACTGTCATATTTATTTTGTATTCCAAAGTAGGAACTGTCTGTCTTATCTTAAGTTTTACTTACTTACTATCTCTTATCTGTTGGAACACAACAATAATACTTACAATGTTGTTATGACAAACTAGTACTATACTACAAGAACTAGTTCTATAAGAAGAGAGTAGCTAGGCTTTATGTTAAAGAAACGCGAATATATTAAGGCGAATCTTATTTGAAAATAAAATCTTTATAATAGTTTTTTTAATGATGATGATGATTATTATGTCAATAATTTTCTTATTGACATAATAATATAGCGAAATGCAAAGGAGTACCAACACCTATGAAAACTTTTTCTAATAAGTCTATAATTACTGCTTTTAAAGGTGTAGGCTTGAAATAGTAGCTACCATTATTTTCTTTCTTAGTTTATCGCCTTAACATTTCTTATACTACAATGCCGTTAATCCGAGATGTTACGCAGTTAAAACCCGGCTGACACCCTCCGGAGAATCTAGTACGAATGACACAACAGACAAACATTCCGAAATATTAAATTCCGAACTTCGATATTCCCAATTTTAATTAGTCTGAACTTTGATAAGATATGTAATTTTCAATCAACGAAGTTTTGTTTTAACTACAGCAGTCGGTTTGGTTAGGTTAAGTTAGACTTGTGAACAAAAACAGAAGAGAGAGCAAAGCGAATTATCATGTATCGGAATTTTGAGATTCGGGATTTTTAAATTCGTGATAATAATATCAGGAATTAAGTTTTTCGTACTTAAGAAGTGCAACCGGCACGTACGCGTTACCAAACATGTAAAAGCATTTCCCGCCTTCGTTTGTGTTATACTATAAATAGTTCCAATGGAATTGAATTTCTACAAAGTCGGTCGTTGCTTACAGTAAAAGTCGGTGCAGAAAGCCAATTGGTAACGTTTAGGAACATTTTATTAATATCAAAAAGTGATATGGATAGACTGTGCGCAAGAAAATATAGCAAAGAGACAAAATTTTGAGACAACGGCTGATCGAGGGAAATGAATGAGGAAGATATATAGGGTCTAACAATATCAATAAGCGAACACTGAGTCACACTGAGCATGCTCACCAAATTTGGTCCAAAACTACAGGCTCGTTACCGAGATAATCAACAAAACATTATCATAATTCACCAAAAAGTACACCCTCTCCAAACTCGTACAGCTGTACTACACGCACACAAAGATAGAATGGTTTTTCAATTGTGTGCGTGTATCTGTACACTATCTTTTTATTGACGCTTGCGTGCGTGTTAGTAAAGATACAGCATGTTTCATGATGTGCATTATTTTAATTGATTTAGTTTGTTAGAAAACATTACTTTAAAAAATCACTATAAAACTGGAGCCCATTTTTTGTATTCAGAATGTTGTATAGATACCGCCCTTAAATGTTCGCTTATTGATTTTGATAGACCCAGTATTGTGCCGACAATAAATTAGTTTTGGGAACCGGACATTTGAATAATTAAATATAATACGAGTGTATTTTTTTTTTTAATACTTAGCTCGGCAAATGACTCCATCCCACCTGATGTTAAGTGGAAATGAAGTCCAGACTAGAGATGTAAAATGACTGAATCTAACCAGTCACGATTGTCAAAAACCGTATTTGACCGGTCATTTATTGTCAAATTCAATCAAATTGACTTAAACATATTAATATTTCTAACTGTTAAAGTGACTAAATATAACTAGTGACAACTATTAAATACGATCAATAGAATGTGTAGCACTTATAATGATTTGGTTAACGAGCCTAGGTTTGCGAACATAGACATAATTTTCGGATTTTTATTGTTATTTGTAAAATTCCATTGTATACGAAACTGGTTTATGTTTTATTTTTAGAACGTTATTTGGAATTTGTTTGGTTTTGTTTTTAGCTTCATATGTTTTTTGTAAATGCTGTGTATGCCTGTCATAAATGTTATACATATCTTATTACTACAAACATCTAATTTTAATCAAAACTGTGTGAACATTGTTGGTGTACCTTTCAAAATAATAAAAATAAATAAATAAATAAATTTACATTACTGCCAATTCCGCCAACATCGCGACACGATTTCAGTTTATTTAAAAAAACAAAATTGTTATTCTGTGTTCATGGAGGAGTACGTTTCTATGATGTTTATGTCACGTTTCCAAAAAAGTAGTATATTTAAGTATTTATTAGCTAAAGAAAATTCAATTTACTCTTTGTTTACTCATACTGCGGTGGTGCAAGTCGTGACAAGTATTAACTGCGCGTGACGCGGCGTTATAAAAAGAATTTGAAACCTAAATCTAGCTAAACGCTTTTTTTACATTTTTATTCAAAATAAATATTAAAAAACACTAAAGATCATATTGACCATATATGACCCTTTTTGACAGTAAATGACCGTTTTTGACCAATTTGACCGTAATTGACAGTCAGTCAAATTCAGTCACTTTGGTCATTTTCATCTCTAGTCCAGACGCGAAGACAATTGGTGCAGCGTGGAAACAAACGTAGCATCAGTCAACTTCACTTTGTCGGCCCACAAGGTGCTTCTTCACGCCTCTCTTGAAGGACCCCATATCATAGGAAGGAGGGAAAACGTGTGCTGGTAGACTATTCCATCTTTTGGAGGTGCGGCAAATGCTATGCTACGGAAAAATATTTTCATTTAATTTCAAATACATATGATGATGATTTATGATACATGATAGCCAGGAACGGCTCGTGCCGCAGCAATGGGGACATGAAAATGAGCTGATAGATGATGAGCTATCATCAGATAGTGATAACAATTTTAAAGTATTTCGTTTATGGTAATAATTAATCGTTATTCGGACGGTCTGTATAAGGAGTCGAGCCGTACGGCTCAAGTCCGCCCTGGAAATTAGTCAGTAAACAATAACGTATCAAGCTCCCGCGAATGGTATAGTCAACCATGTAATTGCTTTATCACTTTTGACAAAAACTTCCATTACAATAAAATTTCGCTAAGGCTCATTGTCAATGATGACAACGTATCTGTCACTTGGTATTTTAAACGAAAATAGAACTTGTTTTTTACATTAAATGCAAACAAAATTCACTTCTAAAGTATCTACTTCTTTTTAATATTAATCAATAGCCCTAACTTAATATAAGACCAAAATATTGAATCACGTACACTGCCTAATCTCAAATTATAATAAAAAGAAACATAACATAACTTAACTTGAACAAAAAAACAGAAAAATTATTTAAAAAAATTAAAAACTAAAGACCTATAAATAAAAGATGTCCTCCAACTGTGGGTTCATGGGAACGGTCCCAATAATGCTGGCAACATTGCCCCTTTGGATTGCCAAACTAATACGCTGGCAGAGGTAGCTGCCAGCCTTCTTGTCACCGGAGCGGAGGCCTCGATAAGGCGAGCACTTCACTCTTTAAAGTGGTAAAGCAATTTCACTGTCGACTATACGTTATGGTTACGTTACGATGTTCACTCCGGTCAGCCAGCACCAGAAGAAGAAATACCTAAGACTATTATATCCAGCAGACCTTCTGCTACCTCTATTTCGTGCACCAGGTGATGTAACCGTAAAACGGCGGCGAAACCGAATATCAATCACACCGCTTTACGCCCCCGCTCGGCGATGCGCTGTTTGTGCAAACGGGATTACAGTGGTGCCTATATACATGACAGACTCCGCACTAGGCAGGATTTACTAGAAATTGATTAACAGAGCCTACTACCGACTACTAGAGCAACATATATTTCCAATGCACTGAGACACACATGCACACTAGCATTGGTCCAAGACGCTTTAATAGGTTCAGACAACATATAAATGTTATAATAGCTAAAGCTACCAAAGCTCTTGATTTTCTTATTCGTAATGCTAAAGATTTTAATTACCTTACATTTAAGATACTTTATTGTTCGCTTGTAGTAATCTGGAATATGCCTCCCAAATAGGGAACCCAAGAATGACACGTATATTAACAGACTAGAGAATATCCAAAAAAACTTTATTCGCTATTTGTGTTACCGCACCGGTACCCGTGATAGCTCCGCTGCCTATATCCAGCTGTGTTTAAAGCATCGTCTACTGACACTAGAAAATCGACGGAATATAGTGTGTATTTGTATTGTGTACATTGTGTATTTATTTTAAATTGCCTCGAACTCTATTGACTGTCCCGAGGTTCTGTCACTACTGAACTTGAGTGTCCCTACAAGAATTTTACGAAATTTTAAACCAATTTAACTTCTAGTTTCAAATACAAATATAGGCATAACTCATCATTATAGGCAAAACTCATACTTTTGCGTGCGGGCAAGTGTTACAATAATCTGTGCGAGGCGTGTGATTTTGATCTTTCTGTTGTAACTGTGTATCGGTGAGAAAAAATCTTGCAAAGTGGTTTTTCGAAACTTATTAATATGAAATATATTGCTGCCTATTATATTTTTGTTGTGAAATGTCCTTGTTACTGTCACAGCTACAATGTTTGTAAGCGGTTCGATCGCAGTGTAGATCCTAGCTAGGTATACAAACATGTTTATTCTGTTAGCTCAATAATTTCCCTGCTATTTTAAGTCTATTAATGTGAATCTGTCATTGGTCTGATGTATAACTGCATAGCTACCCTTGTTTTGTAATTGTTGATTCACCTAAGAAAATAAAATTTAAAAAAATCTAAAAATAAAATAAAATATGAGCCTGCTGGGCGCTTATCCTCTCTTACAAGAGTCGTTGGTTGAGCTGAGGTCCTTAGTCCTTGCCTATTAAACTATATAGTTGTTTAGCGTGTGCACGTTTGTGGAAACATTGCTGGCAATAAACATGCTTATAGTTATTTCGAGTTTGCTCAAAAATTAACAGTCGTTTGATTTTGGAGCGTGCTGCCGGATCCGAGGGTAGAAGATGCTTTGAACAAGCAAATGCTTGAGTAGTTTGGTTAAAACTATCATGCATAGGGCTAGCAAATATTATGAACAGTTGAAGAGCATGCGTACTAGCATGGTTTGTTATGAGCATGTGTGTCCGTACATGTGGGTACCTAAATGTTGTGCGGGTAAAGAATAGAAACATATCTGCTATGTCAAAATTTTAGCCTAAGCTTACTTACACTTGCTATTAGTTGATGTTAGGCTAGGCGACAGAACAGACTGACATTATAACTGTTCCATCAGTGTGAGCCTACAGTCCCAGCTCTTCGCAACAGATCTCTTCCGAGTTTTTATTACACGGCGATACGCAATTTGTTCCCGATAATCCCGAAGCTTCCAGATAAGAATTGGTAATTTCGTTTCTATAGGTGTAGAGTAATGTGTTAACTCCCATTTACGGCCCGATAAGGCTTCGTGGTAATTCCGCCATCCTTCTGATGTTCAGCACCCAAACGTTTATAAGATAAGGGCAGATTTATGCTGCAAAGTTGACAACTGTAAGGAACCTGCACCTGTAAGATAGGCAGGGTGTAGAGGTAAACTTGCACGGGTCGAATAATAGCCTATAAGTCACTTGACCCGGATTGACCGATGGGATCAGAGGGGACAGAAGGGATGCTGTATCAAGACCCGCTAGTAGACTCTTCTTTCGACACTATCTGAATTATTATGGCCTCAAATTATTTAACGAAAACTTCATATTCGCATACTTTTTTTTTTCATGCGTGTATTTATTATTTCCGCGTTTGGATGCATATTTCTATTATGGCCCAAGCCATGTTTTATTATTTAATGTCATTACTTTACGTACGTTTACTGCGTCGCTCATTAGGGGAGGCCGACGTTCATCAAAATACGGCAATATACAGAAGAGAACGTGCTACGAGTAAACCACTCAATATAAATAAAATTAATAAATTTTCCTACACTCACACCAATTATCTAGCCCAAGAGAAGCTTACTTATGAAACTCGTTATATGGTTACTAGACAACGGATAAACATACTTAAAATACTTAAATACATACTTATATAGTTCTATAAGCTGTATTGGAGGCTCGACGGTCTCGATTGCTGAGTTTAACCAACATTTGCAAAGTCGGGTCATTGAATGGGCGACTAGAAATGTATCATTTCAAGCTCCTCCGTGCTCCGGAAGGCATTTAAAGTCGTTGGTCCCGGCTGCGTTAGCACTCGTTCACCATAATTTTGAAATCAAATAATTTTAAAATGAGCTGGTGATGAAGATGACGAAGCTGTACTCGTATTTTGTCTTTATCTAAATATTTTCTTATTGTAAGTCCACATCTTCCTTCTTCAGTAACAGAAAAACACAATCATAAACTTATCTCGAAAAAGTTTTTGAATAAGGTACTGGCTTAAGACTGTGTGGATCATTTATACATCTAACCAGCATCTTATATGTGTCCTCGCCCGAGGACTGCCTAAACTCTGCTAGCAATAAACGTCAGACTAGTTCCTGATTAGTTACGACTTGTTTTATTAAGTTTCATGAAAGGAATTGAATAAACTTGAGATGAGGTGATACTGATCTGTTGCTGGAGAAATAATAATTTAACGTTCGGGAAAAAATAAAAATCCAAGAATAATAAACGTCCCCAATTTCTCTGGGGAGTATTAATCTTTCGTTATTTAGAAAAGTTTTTCTACTGCTAAAAGCACCATTTGAAATACTTTGATTTGAATAAGCTGTTTCAAGGTTTATTCAAATCAGAAATCGCTAACTAACAAATTAGTACCTATATTATCATGTTAACCCATCCAGAAAGCGAACATGTTTGTGTTAGGAATGGGTTGACGTCTAAAGTCTAACGGAATTTTGGGGTTTGAAGCAAGATTTCTCGCATTCAACCCGATTCTCTATCCATTTTGCTGTTTTTGTGTCATACATGGTCAGAACCCACCACTTTTTTTTTAGAGAGACCTTGCTGATTGCCTCAGGCGGCATTTTCAGCTTCAGCTGACTTTTTTTGGGGCGGGTGGCGAGAGACTTAGAGGGTTACTCAAACTGTGTGAAACACAGTGCGTTTGTGTGTTTCATCATATTTTCCCAAAAAATAATCTTGTTTTAGAAGTTCCAATTAGAGAAACAATCTCCAATTAGACTAGACGTCTGTAATTACATTTTCCAACGTCAGTTCTAAATGTTGACACTTTTACTACTTCGGCAATATTACTAATAATTGACTTACTGCATTTAGAAGCTTAATTGGTACGATGTCTTGGTAGTACAAAAGGAAATAAGCTAATGACAGGGCAATAATTCATATTCAGAATAGTATAATTGCTACATATCAGCCATGCTTTAAAGGTCACGACACGATAACAGCCACGCTACATTTGACCTTTGACCTTATAATTATTTCAGAAACAGGTATATGTAAGTTGCTTGCGTTGAATGATTTTTCACATGTGTTTGAGTGCTCAGGCACTTACTTTAGGTTTTATAGACGCAAGGCTATATATTTCTAACAAGAATGTTCATCTGATTCTGCTCATTTGAAAGTGGCATAAGCAACAGATCCTCACATGATAACAATTTTAGAACACTAACTAACTTTAACGTAGTTACACCTGCCTTAGGTGTCCCTCAAGGCGATACTCTTAGGCACATACTATATGTAACATACATATCGGTATCCATTAAAAAACTAAAATACTATTGATATGATGTCAATACTTGGATTAACCTAATTTATATCATATTTAGTAGCCTACTGGATAGTCATAGTCATAAATGTTTTTTATAGTGATAGCGACAGCGATAGCGACCTCCCTTATACCTGTTATGGCTAGTTTATCCCAGTTTATTTAACCGCCTCTGTGGTCTAGTGGCTAAGACCACCGCTTTAGACCCAGAGGTCCCGGGTTCGATTCCCAGCGGGGGGTACATGTTTTTGTACCTACTGAGTTTGGTTGGTGGTAGGGCTTGTTTGTCGGCCTGGCTACCACCATCTTATCTAAATATGTCGCCATAACATCAATGTATGTAGCATTGTTGTGTTCCGGCAGCTAGAGATAGTCAGTGCCTCACTAGTTGAGGATCCCGGGTGAAGTTCGCTTCCATCATTGGCCTTATCATCACTTAACATCAGGTGAGATCAAAGCACTGTGCTTACCCATAAAATATATAAAAAAATATAAAAAAGCCTGGCTTGCTCGCTCATATACTCGCTTATATACTCGCTTGCCAACTTAGTATTAAAAAACGGGTACGGTTTATTTGCTAGAAGTTAGAAAGTATGAGAATTTATGTACACACCTACAGAAAGCTTAATATTTATGGTGTAGTTCCCTACATAATAATTCCTTACCTGTACTACATATTATACTTTAATTTGCGTTTCAGACTAATTAAGTTTGCTCATACATTCTTATTAGTATAAATTGTTTTCTTTGAGCAAATTAAAGAAGATATTATGTTTCCCATACGATCCAATATCCGCTGTGTAATATATAAATAAGACTGTATTTCCATGAATTGCGGGTAATTATAAATTAAATTAAATTTGAATACTATTGTTGGTTTCTAACTCCCTATTCGCACTGGTAAGTATATACGACACCTCAGAAAAACCTAAGCACATGTTCCGACACACCCAGCGTATCTGATGACGTAAACAAGTTCCTTAATTATAATCTCCCATACAGTAGTAAGTCTTCATAAATTATTTATAGGCTCCTGCCGTCAACTTTGGCAGTTTTATTGCGTTCAAATGAGATAAATTAGTTAACGGGCCCACCATTCACCCCGCTTATAATTGGTTTATCTTAACTCGATTCTGTTTTTGATTTGTAGAACACTTAATGGAAATTTTTGTACATTATATTATGAAGAATGAATATTTTAAAACCAGACAACGAACGTGACGTTGCATAGTCATTATTAGAACTGAACGTAAAGTAAACAAATTCTAAATAACTTTACCTATATACACTCGGCGTCAAAAAAATCGCACCTTTTAAAAATCATCTTTAAAAATTCTTAAACCTTATGTAGAGGATAGTGTTGGGTATCATTAGAAAGGTAACAAAAAGGAGTATCAAAAAACAATTAAATTTAACTTTCTGTTTAATTATAATTATACAAACAACATGAAAATTAATAAAATAATAAAAATCCTTAATTAAGTCCTAATTAACAACAGATAATTTACAAAGAAAAATGTACAAAAAGTGTCTTAAAATTAACTTAAAATCTAGTGTTACCCCCCCTTGCCCTGATCACGGCTTCCATACGGTCCCTCATGGACCTCACCAACTTCAGGAGCTCTTCTTGAGGGATAAGCCCCCATTCTTCAATCACCGCGTCTTGGAGCTCCTGTAGAGTCGAAGGAGCTGGATCCCGAGATCGAACCTTACGTTTAAGATGGTCCCAGAGGTGCTCTATTGGATTCAGATCCGGACTTCGCGCTGGCCACTGCATCACAGAGATTTGGGACCTCTGCAAGAAGTCGCTCACGATGCCTGCAGTGTGAGCGCGAGCGTTGTCGTGCATTAATGTGAACCCCTCGCCAAAAGATTCGGCAAAGGGGACCACATGCACTTCCAGGACCTCAGTGACATAGCGGCGAGCAGTCAGCGACCCTTGTCCGCGAGCACCTCCAGTCCGGGAGACGCAGACAAGGTCGGTTTTGCCGGCAGCAGACATACCGCCCCAGAACATGCAGGATCCGCCACCATATTCCACCGTCTCCTGGATGCAGGCTTGGGCGAAACGTTCACCCTGCCTCCGGTATACTCTTCTCCGTCGGTCGTTGCAGAAAAGACACACTCGCGTCTCGTCTGAGAAGAGAACAGCTCTCCACTGCTCAAGGGTCCAATCGACGTGGTCACGAGCAAACTGCAAGCGGGCTCGCCGATGCGCTGCAGTCAATTTTGGACCCGTAGCAGCTCTGTGGGCCGCTATCTTCTTCTCCTTCAATCTTCTTCTAACCGTAGATACGCTTACGGTGCGTCTGCGAACTGCCTGGAGCTGCTGTTGCAACTCAACAGCGTTGGAGAAACGATTTCTCAAAGAGTTCGACACAACGAACCGGTCGTCTCTTTCCGAAGTGCAGCGACGTCTACCCGAACCGTGTCTGCGGATATAGCCACCGGTCTCTATGAAGCGCTGGTACACTCTTCGAACGGAATAACGGCTCAGGTTCAGTTGCCGGGCGACATCACACTGCCGCACCCCTGATTGCAGTAGTGCAACCACTTGAGCGGCTTTATCAGCTGTGGTATCCATCAAAATCTGTGCGTGTGTCCTCTTCAACGGTTGAATAGCGAATGACCCACATTGAACCCGTGTTGACCGTTTTATACCCACAAAGGAAGCGCAACTAGCAACTCTCACGGGTAGCAAAATTTGCATCGAATTTTTGTGACACTTTATTTGTTGCATTAGGTTTTATTTGATAATGAAAAGTAATGTTTTTTATTAAGTTAATTAAGTAACCTTGTAAATAAAATCATAATTAATGCGACTGCATGTGCATATCAAGAGTAAATGACATTTGAAAGTGATTTTCTAAGAGGTGCGATTTTTTTGACGCCGAGTGTATATATATATATATATATATATTTTCAAGTTTTGAAAAAAATTACACTTTAGTTTTTGTCTATATATATATGTATATATATATATATATATATATATATAGACAAAAACTAAATAATATATATATATATATATATATATATATAGACAAAAACTAAAGTGTAATTTTTTTCAAAACTTGAAAATCAAATATGTATTTAAGGCAAATAAAGGGGTAGTATTTTTGCACAGTGTAGACACATGTAAAAAAAAAAGTCATACAATTTTTTTTTATATAATTCAACAAAATAACCACAATCACCAACATACACGGAACATAGGGATTTGACAAAAAAAAGGGTTCCCAGTTCACAACGGAGCACTAAACACAGGTGCCAAGGCAAATTAAGGACTATACGGATCACGCTAAAAATCTCTGAAAACAGCGATGGCTTCACCAACTTTACTTCAATGAGATAAGTTTGTTAAACCTTCTTTGATGTCGGTAATTTTTGTTGGGAACGCCTTTGTAAGTCAAAAGATTGATCAGTGAGACCGTTAGAGGAGACACCATCTCCAGATAAGCCGCCATGTCAAGCCCGAGTGTTCAGTCCTTTAATTAACATGAAGTAGACAGTTTGAAGTTCATTGTTTGGCTTTCTGTTATTTTTTAAAATGTCGACTCACTAGACCCTGTTTTACTTATCGGCTGCAGAAATGAGGAGACTACAGGCTTCATCGTGATGATAAGGCCAAAGGAGGAAGATGGATTTTCGTTTTAGTGGAGATGGGAGGCTGTTGTTTCAATGTCGGTATGTGGAGATAAGAGTCCACAGCACAGCTTAGTGTAGAACACCGTTCGATGTGTATATATAATGGCATTTATCGTTAAACTAAAATCAAATCCATCTTTTTATCTGACCTTCAGTAGCTTTTTATAGCAATAGCAAGAGTGCACTTAAAATTAATATGTTTGGAATTATTTAGAAAGCACACAAAATTCAAAATTCAAAATTCAAAATTCAAAATCATTTATTCAGTTTAGGCTACAAGTAGCTCTTGTGAATGTCATTATGCCATCGGTTCGTAAATCTACTCTGGGCGGGAGATCTTGTACTGAGAAGAACCGGCAAGAAACTCAGCAAGTGTCCAGCTCTTTTCTCCCTTACAGCGTCAAAAATATTGGAAAATGCCCTATCATAGCAGAACACTTTCCATTACAAATAAACACAAAAAATATATATAAGACAATTACAACATGTAAAAAAACAAAATAAAAAATGTAAGTTAACAAATTTACATCAGATAATTATGTAAAGGTTTCAATTTCCACAATGTCATACAGCACCACTACAGTACTCTAGTAAAAGTCAAAAATTGTTTAGGTAAAACAAAGTCAAACTATAATTAATAATACTAAAAATAAGATAAGTATGCAAGAGCAGACCAGCCTCCACAGGCGGTACCCGTTCACGAGCATGACATATGAATCAGCCATCGCTTCGCTCAACCATATTTTAGGGAACGTAACGACCCGACGCACGTGCCACCACCGCAGAGACAGTAAAGAGAGCATGACACACTCAAGATACTCTAAATAAAAACTTAATGATGTATTTAACGCAACGCTGTTTGTTATCTGTAGGACAATGCTGTTAAAATAAAAAATGTAAGTTAACAAATTTACATCAGATAATTATGTAAAAGTTTCAATTTCCACAATGT
Organism: Eudonia lacustrata; assembly: GCA_947562085.1. NCBI lineage: Eukaryota > Metazoa > Arthropoda > Insecta > Lepidoptera > Crambidae > Eudonia > Eudonia lacustrata. The sequence goes on from OX387330.1 coordinate 1,149,013, forward strand.
CATACAGCACCACTACAGTACTCTAGTAAAAGTCAAAAATTGTTTAGGTAAAACAAAGTCAAACTATAATTAATAATACTAAAAATAAGATAAGTATGCAAGAGCAGACCAGCCTCCACAGGCGGCACCCGTTCACGAGCATGACGTATGAATCAGCCATCGCTTCGCTCAACCATATTTTAGGGAACGTAACGACCCCACGCACACGCCACCACCGCAGAGACAGTAAAGAGAGCATGACACACTCAAGATACTCTAAATAAAAACTTAATGATCTATTTAACGCAACGCTGTTTGTTATCTGTAGGACAATGCTGATAAAGGCTGTCATATCAGTATAAAAAGTATAAAAAATAATTTTAATAAATTGATTCAAATATAATATGTGATTTTTATTATAACCAGGCTGTTTTATCATCTAAATATTCTTTGACTGTATAATAACCTTTTATAAGTAATAAAGACTTCACATGTTTTTTAAACTTATCTAAAGGTAAATCTAGTACAGAATTTGGTATTTTATTGTAATAGTGTATACCTTGCCCCAAGAAAGAACCAAGTACCTTCTGTAACCTGAACAGTGGCATTACAAGTTTTGTCTTATTTCTAGTATTGAAATTGTGTACGTCACCGTGTTTAGTAAAGGAGTTGACGTTGCAACGTACAAAAACTATACAATTATAAATATATTGAGATGCAACTGTCAGGACATCAATCTCCTTAAAAAGATTTCTTAGGGAAGTTCGTGATCCTAGTTTATAGATTGCTCTTATTGCTCGTTTCTGTAAAATGAATATAGTTTCAATATCAGCCGCTGTTCCCCACAGTAGGACGCCATACGACATGACACTATGAAAATAACTAAAATAAACTGTTCTAGCAGTTTCAACGTCTGTTAACTGCCTAATTTTTCTAATGGCATAAGCAGCAGAACTGAGTTTACCGGCCAATTTCGATATATGAGGATTCCATTGAAGTTTTGAGTCAAGGGTAATGCCTAAAAAGACTGTAGAATCTACCAAATCTAATTGATCACCGTTTATTCTAATATTGGTTGGTTCATTTCTGACATTTGGTAATATAAATTTAATACATTTTGTTTTCTTAGCGTTAAGCTGTAAATTATTAATAGTAAACCAATGGAGTACCTCTGAAAGAGCTTTATTTACATTTTCATAATTAGTCCTACACCTAGTCACATTAAAAATGAGTGAAGTATCATCTGCAAATAATACAATTTCACAGAAATTCTCTACAAAGAATGGTAAGTCATTAATATAAATCAAGAACAGAAAAGGACCAAGAATTGACCCTTGTGGAACTCCCATTTTTACATGAGAACCAGATGATTTAGTACCATTTATATCGACAGTTTGAGTTCTAGAGCTGAGATATGACTGTATTAAATTTAGTGCAAAATCTTCGAGACCGTAATAATGTAGCTTCAACACCAGAGTCCGGTGCTCAACGCAATCAAAAGCCTTGGACAAGTCGCAAAAAACTCCAAGAGCATTTTGAGACTTCTCCCAGGCATCAAATATATGTTTTATTAGAGCAACGCCTGCATCAGTAGTAGAACGACCCTTAGTAAAACCATATTGCTTACTATGTAAAAGGTTGTTTGTGTTAAAATATGACATCAACTGTTCGAGTATAATTTTTTCATAAATTTTACTTAGCGCTGGTAATATTGAAATGGGCCGATAGTTACTGGGGTCTTCTTTGTTTCCTGATTTGAATAAAGGTATAACTTTACTAAACTTCATAAGATCAGGAAAGATTCCCTTATCGACACAGTTATTAAAAATTTCAGCAAGATACGGTGCAATAGAATAAATAATATTCTTAATTACTTTAATAGATATACCCCACAAATCACTCGTGTTTTTCATTTTAAGTGATTTGAATGTTTTAATAATATTCATTGAATCAATGTATTTAAAATGAAAGGAAAGATTACATTTTGGTACATATTTTTGGAGTAAAGTTTGTGCAGCTTCCGGTGATGAATCTAAATTTGATGTTGTTATTATAGGTATATTTACAAAAAAATCATCAAAAATATTAGCAATTTGTGAATCTGAATTGACCAAGTTGTCGTTTACTTTTAAAGTGAAAGTATTATCCCGTGGTTTAAATTTACCTGTTTCACGGTTTATGATGTCCCAAGTGGCTTTGATTTTATTGTTAGACTTTTTAATTTTTTCTTTAATGTAATTAGATTTTGCTACTATGCACACTTTCTTAAACATTTTCGAATAATTCTTTACATATTCCGTAAAATTAACATTTTGGTTATATTGTTTTAAACTATATAAATCATACAATTTATTTCTACTTTTATATATACCAGTCGTGGCCCAGTCACAGAACTTAAGTTTATGAGTAATTTTTATTGTTTTTGGTGTAAACACCTGGTTGTATTCGGTCTTGATTAAGTTAAAAAGATTACTATAAAGCACATCTGGATCATCTTGTACAAAAGGCAATGCATCTATTTTACAAGCTATACTATTTTTGAAACACTCCACTCGCTCTTTTGTAACTGGTTTACAGTTCACTATTATTGGTTCATCCCTAATATCAAAATCATAGGTCACCTTCAAACCGCAATGGTCAGACGTAAGATTATTAATGAGTGACTTAGAAACAGGGTCATAGTCTGTAAAAATATTATCGAGACAAGTGGCCGAATGTGAAGTTATTCTAGTGGGTTCGAGAAATAGATTCAAAAGATTAAAACATTTAAATAAGGCAAGAAGACGAACACTCGTTGGAGTGTTTTCTAAAATATTTATATTAAAATCTCCACATACTAAAACAAATTTCTTTTTTAGTTTTAATTTTCTAAGTACGTCTTCCATTACTGTTTCAAAAATATTGAAATTGCCCGAGGGGGGTCGGTATACACACACTATTACAAAACTATTGAACTCCACACACGATAGTTCAATGTTACGCTCCACTGATAGGTCTACAATATCGTTGCGATTTTTGTATTTAATATTGCTTCTTACTAATATTAGAGAACCGCCGTGAATAGCTGAGCTTCGCACGTACGCGCTTGCTAGTTGGAAGTTATTTACATGGAACGATGTGTCATGACTTTTTAGCCAATGCTCAGTTATACAAAATACATGAATTACCTGACTTTTTGCTAATAATTCTAATTTTAAGTCCTTGCCAGCCAAACCCTGAATATTTTGATGTATAATAGTAATGGATGTGGGCTTGGCTTTTGTCTTAGACCTCAGTTTAAACCTGAGGTTGTAACCTTATTACTAGATGTAAAAGTTGCATTAGTAGAACTACTAATGATTAAGTTATTATCATGGAAAGACTTAGTTATACCACCTATAACTGTATCATGTATATTAAAAGCTAACAAATTAGCTATCTGAGTCCTACATTTCTTAGAAAGATACATAGTATCTGACGTCAAACTAAAGTTTTTAATAAATTTATTTATATCGAAATATAAAATAGTGTCACTATGACGACAAATTAAATTAAAAAGTAATAAATTTAAGTCATAAATGCGCTTATTTTGTTCCCAGGTTAAATTTGTACAATAGGAAAAAGCACTAACTATTAACCTGCAATTCGTATCTGATTGCAGTTTAATCAAAATATTAAAATTATTTATAATGTCGCGTTTCTTCGTATGTGAACCGTCACCACACAATATAATAACATTAGTGGAACTATTCAGTGTATCCACATAAACACACATCTGAATTTATATAAATATCATGGATAACTATAATTCGCTTTGTATGTTATTAATATCAGTGTTATTGTTGTCCTAAATAACAAATAATGTCATGGATAACTATAAAAAAACTAAAAAGTGATTTCAATTATTACCTTTACCCAGCCCTGGGATAGTATATTGGCTATTTTATGTATGTCTGTTTCTTTGGCACGGCCTACAGCCCAAACGGCATGGCGGATTTTAAACATATGAGGTGTCGTTAGATTTGTTTTGACTGTGGGAATGACATAGGCTATAAAAAAACAAAAAAAAGTAAAAACATTGGCCGGGTTAGTAGTAGTAGTAGTCTTGACCCCAAAAAACTGTTAGATCGACCACACGATCAAAATTCTTTAAACGAACTACAACGACTACGGAATTTAAAGGTATGGCCAATTTTTCTATGGACGTAAATGTAGTTAATAATTTTCATTTAGGTAAGTACAGCAATGATTTATGGTGTTTTTTTTTCGGGAATATTAGCAGATTTTATTACCATGCTTAAAAAAACTCAAAGAACTTGTCAGTCAAAAGAACTAGACGTCAAGAGTTTCGATTTTATGCCAATTGGTGTATGCGCTATGACTTTGCTATTTAAAAGTGTAAGGCGTTTTAATATAATTATTATAAGTAGGTTTTGAAATGCTTGGTTATTTACTTTACAAAACTAAAAAGTTTTTTTTAAATTTAAAAGTATTATAACGATCACTTTTTCGAGATGTCTTACAATCACAATTAGCATAATATAACGTAGGTACCTATTGGAAAAATAGATGTTGTTTACTAGATTTCAAAATTAAGTTTCGATATTAGTATTTATTTACAACAACAATAAAAACAAGATAATAATAAAACTACTTAAAATTAAACTTACAAAAAACTATAAACTATACTAACTATAAATCAAAAATTTGCCCCAAATCATCCCCATCAGGCAGAGTGCCCAGTAAGCTAGCAGCATTGCCACGCTGGATAGCTATGCTTATAAAAAATTGGAAAAATTAAATTTATTTTTATTATTTTTGCAAACTGTAAAAAGGTAACACGTTATTGCGTTTCACTGTACCGACGAGTGCCCATTCCGATTTGAAGGACGAGGGTCGACAGCACGCTGTGTGCAAGTGACGCATAATATTTCAATTTGTAGTGAACGTCTATAAAATCTTGTGTGTGCCGGTAAAAGTATTTTCAATTTATTTCTTCAAGCTTGTTGCTTTCGTGAATTGCTTTAGATGCGCGCCCAACTTGCGATTGCCAAAGTTGAGTAGGTAACTTTCGCGAATGCCAGACATGGCATTTCATCGGATGGGTGACCAAAATTTATTTTTTGCCATCACTTTCTTTTGTGCTGTATTATTTCATATTATTTTATTAATAATCATTTTATTGTGAATCGTATGCGTGTCTTTGCTCTTCTGCTTTCTTCTTCTTCTTCATACAACTGGCTATAATAAATACTCCCGCTGAAACTCGAACCTAAAACCTTAAAACCCAGTGGTTTAACCAACAGAACATAAAGGTGAATGCAACCCAAATAAGTTTCCACTGTAACAAACAACCCTATCCCCCCAACAAAGGTTAACTGCGGTCGCAACAATCAGGGTTTACCGTGAAATTAAATGTAACCTAATGACCGCGTTTGACCGTGCCAGAGTTTTGTGAAGTAATCAGAAAGACAAACAAAAGTCTTTGGCCTGCCAGTTAATTAGCCAGCGGCTGCGCACTTTGTCTTAACAAGGATGGGTTAAGTTACAAATGTTAAATTCGGAATAACGAAAAATTTCCAAAGGCGGTATTCGAACTACTAATGCAGAGGGCTCTGGTAGTATTTTTTATATTTTACGGATAATATCTTGGCCTACATCTCACCTGGTGTATCTTACTGAGGGGGTATATCGTTACTCACCCTCATTACTATTATCATTCATCATTATCATTTAATAACAAAAGATATTATCTATTTATAATAACTTGTAAGAAAATTACTTTGACACTGGCTAAATGCGCTAACCGCACGAAGCCATCAATTAAAAAAAAAGTGGTGAAATTGTTGATTCCCTTATGGCGACACACTGAAAAAATGCACCTACTTTCGTCGAATAGTTTAAGACATTGATATAGGTAAATTCATGCATAATCTTGAATTTGCTAGCTCAAATACACGATTGTATAATTTTGACTCGATCATAATTATTTTCGAAAACACCACTAAAATCACTATTATTGAAATTACAACAAACTTACTTAATTTATATGCTTGGAAACCACTTAAAAATATTGATAACATCAATATTCGTAATTTAGTTGCTGCATATTTTGATAACTAAAACCAATATCTTTTAAAAAATATTTTATAGATTAACTGTTCATTTGCGGTCTATGTTGTCGCGGGCGCTACGTATTATCTACATAATGCCAACGTCAGTAAGGGTCACCTTTTTGAATGTTCACAAATCGAGGTGTCGTCTTAACACCAACAGTAGGTGAACATTTACACCATCACCATATATCAATGTCTGTAATAAAACTGCTCAATTCCCTCACTTAGAACATATTCCACTACCGCAAACAAATCGGAATGCCTATTTGCCTATTTCGGCTCGTTTTCATTCCGATTGCAAATCGCTATTCGAGTTTACACAATGAAATCGATTGAATCCACAAATTGAATAGCATCGATATAACGATTCTATTACCTACATATTTGTTCGCAGATACAATGGGAACGACTGGCATCGCTCATGACACGTCTCCGACTCCTGTCAGACACAGAGCGAAGTTATAGTAAAACTAGTACTTTGCGCGCGACTTCGTCCACTTAACACTCGTATACCTACTTTAACTTTTTCTTAGACAATTTTCGACTTAGATTACTTATAGTAGTGTATGACATTGTGAAAATTGAAATTGGTACCTGATGTATTTTTTGCAAACTTAGACATTTTTTATTTTGTTATTTTTTTGTGTGTTGTGATTGTCCTTTATTTTATTTTTTTGTGTGTTTATTTGTGATGGAAAGTTTCCTTTTATGAGGGGGCACTTTCCAATATTTTTGACACTGTAAGGGAGAAAAGAGCTGGACACTTGCTGAGTTTCTTGCCGGTTCTTCTCAGTACAAAATCTCCCGCCCAGAGTAGACTTACGAACCGATGGCATAATGACGTTCGTAAGAGCTATTTGTAGCCTAAACTGAATAAATGATTTTGAATTTTGAACGTAGAAAGTATTCGTCACTATAGCATACCAAGAAGTTTAACATGTCGTAGCTCGTAGTACGCGCTACGATGAGCGACGACGTAGCGGTCTCTCATAGACATGTAGACTCGTAGCTCGTATCATTAATTATTTAATTTCGTATTTTTAAAAACCGGTATATCGGTCGAAGGCTCTCCCAAAACCCGAGCTGGTGGTAGACTCAGTAGTTTAATCTAAACAACTTTTTTGTTTTTAATTATTATTTGAATTTTATAGTTCCAGGATCCAAAAGAAATACATCGCCCTTTCTCGCCCTAATGATTTGGAAGATTTGGACATTTTTCACCTCAATGCACGTAAATACAAGAAAAATGTCAAAGTTATCGGTCGTCACGTGAACCCCCTTTAGTATCTTTAGTAGGTATTAGATTAATTAGTTTAGTTTTATTTAATAAGTCCACAACGCATGCCGTGGATGTCTTTAATTGAAAACTATACTTAGTTAAGGCTTATGTTTGTACTAGTATCATTGTTATCGCTAGTATAATGTTTTTGTTGACTGTCCAAATAATAAATAAATAAATAGTTTGGCGTCAATAAGTGCCTGTGAAGGATTATGTTGAATAAATGATTTCACTTTGACTTTGACTTTAAACTAGTATTTTTTTTGCAAATAGCCAGCTGTCAAAATGATCCAGTTTTTGTGTTTGTGTTTTTGTGTTTGTTTAGTTTTCGTTTTTCTTTTATAATTATTTGTTTGGAATTGTCGTATATTGTTTTGTAAGTGCGTTTTCTATTTTATGAATAACAACTACTTTTTAATGTAATAATACTTAGATTTAATGAATTAATAATGAGCAACTCCTCTCTGTTGTCTACGTGCCCCCACTGCCCTAAATTCATCTCGCAAATTTTCTGCACGTGGCCTTAAAGTGCACATTGGTCGCATGCATAAAAGTTTTTTATCAGGCCCTACACGGTTGGATTCAGGTACGTTGACACAGCAGTCGTTGCCGCACAATTGCGGTGATTTAGGATTAGCTGACGTGGCCACTATGAAGCGATCTGTGCGTGTGCTGCGTCACATACCTAAGGGTGCGCGAAACCTTGCAGCAAACAAAATGAGCTTTCTCATCGATAGATGTATCGATTGTAATGGTATAGCAGAGTGGTTTGCTTTGCTTTCTTTTGGTTACTCAGATCTAAAAGTGCCTGATGCTACAAGCTCGGGTAACCTTACAACTAAGGTAAAGCAAAACGTCGATGCAACGGTGACACTGCTTGATTCTTCAAGCAGCGAGCATGCAGGGTTGACGTCCCTGAGGTCACCCTCAGTTCTTAGGACCATAGTATCTAAAGTTTTTAATGGTGACCTAAAAGGCGCAGTCCGAGTGCTCATATCGAATGATGGAGTAGCACTGTGCTATCCTGAAACTCTTGCTACCTTACAGTCAAAGCACCCGCCGCCATCTCGGCCTTTAGTTTTTCCGCCTGAGCCTGACAGATCAGTTCCAGCTAATGAAGTTAAGGTAGAGGACGTTGTTCTGGCACTTAGCTCATTTAACAACGGTTCTGCTGCTGGTTTAGATGGTATACGCCCTGTCCATTTGAAGGAGCTTACATCTGGATCAGCAGGTGATGGCGAGATACGTTTGCTAGAGGGTCTGACTAAACTGTGCAACTTCCTTCTGAGTGGCCAGTTAAATGTTGCGGTGTGTCCTTATATTTACGGAACTACATTATGCGCGTTGTCGAAAAAGGACGGAGGTTTAAAACCGTAGCACGTTTCGTCGCCTGATCGCTAAACTCGGGTGCCGTGCTGTGAGGGAGGAAATAACCTCTTACCTGCAACCATGTCAGCTAGGGTTTGGTACAAGATTAGGCTTTGAGGCTGCTATTCATGCGGCACGAGAATTTTCTTTGAATGTGGGGAACGCGAATTGCGTAATTAAAAAGCTGGATATTAAAAATGCTTTTAATTCTGTTGAACGCGATGTGTTGCTGAATGAAGTCAGGGAGAGGGTGCCATCCCTCTTTCCTTTTCTTTTTCAAGTTTACTCATTCCCTTCTAATCTTTTCTATCACGAATCCCTTGTACTTTCTCAGGTTGGCGTGCAGCAAGGGGATTCGCTTGGCCCACTAGCTTTCTGTCTTGCCATTCATAAAGCAATATCGGATATTCAATCCCTTTGAATATATGGTACCTGGATGATGGTACCCTCGGGGGAGAGCCTGATAAATTACGGCAAGGTCTGGTCACTCTCCTTCCACGCTTTCATCAACTGGGATTGGAGGTAAACACGACAAAATGCGAATTCTACTGCTACTATCTACCCTGCAGTGCCGAATCTCGTGCTTTCTTTCCTTCTTTTTGTTTTTTAGTTCCGGGTCTTAAAGAGTTAACAGATCAAACTTTGACTCTTTTGGGTTCTCCTATTTTTTCTGTAGCGATTCCTGAAGCCTTTGACGTAAGAAGGCAACTTCTCCTGTCTGCTAAGGAAAGGCTTAAAAATCTTCCAGCACACGTTGCGCTGCTTTTGCTGAGGTTTTGCTTTGCAGTTCCCAAGTTGAACTATTTTTTGCGCACGGTTCCGACTTCGCTATGCCCCACGCACATTGATTCCTTTGACTCAGTGTTGAAGGAGACTGTTGAGTGTCTGCTGAATGTCTCCCTTAATACTGATCAATGGGACCTCGCTTCTCTTCCCATTCGGGACGGTGGTTTGGTCTTACGGCGTGCAAGGGACACGAGTCTGCCGGCCTTCCTGGCATCAGAAGCTGGGGTCGTTGACTTTGTTACTGAATTCTTTTCATTAGATGGTTGCAAGGCTACAATACCGTTCGCTTCTGATGCACAGGCCGCTTGGTTGGCTCTCAACCCTGGTTCGAGCGTGCCCGAAAAACTAGACCGTCAGCGCTTGTGGGACGATGTAGGGGTGAAGAGGGTTTTTGACTGCCAGTTAGGAAGGGCTGTGGGTGTGGATAGGTCAAGGTTTATTGCGATATCAAGGCCAGAGTCCGGGGCTTGGCTACACGCGCTTCCCTCTCCACATCTGGGAACTCTCCTTGATGACGACTCTATGCGGGTCGCCGTGGCTATCCGCCTAGGCTGCGATGTTTGTGTGGCACTATGGTAGAGAGCAACGGTCACCACGCCTTGAGCTGTTGCCGTTGTGCAGGGAGATTTCCGCGCCATCATGCCCTCAATGACATCATCCGGAGGGCGCTAGTTTCGGCAAACATTCCATGTGTGCTAGAGCCACCAGGCCTTAGTCGGTCAGATGGCAAAAGGCCTGATGGGGTTCAGCGGACAAACTGTTTTTTAGGGAAGTGGGGCGCCGCGCGGGCGCCGTCTACGAGAGAGGGGTCTTGACCCTCCCTTCGAGTCATTCCTGATGCAAAGGTTGTCTGTTGCTGTTCAACGTGGAAACCCAGCAAGTGTGTTGGGCACCGAAAATAAAATTCAGCTGTTCCATACATTTTAGTCGAATGATTATTGATGTTTTGTATGGAACAGCTGAATTTTATTTTGGAGTTAGGGAGTTGGTCCAATAGTAAAAGTTTTTCGTTTGTGTCACGGGAGTCACCTCAAAAGGTATGGACGGTGATAAAAAAGTCAATATTTGTAGCGTCGGCAGCCGAACGGTTACATGCTCGGGTTGAATGCGAGAAACCGTGGTTCAATCCCCATACTCTGTTAGACTAATGATGTGAATACCTATGCCTTATGCCTTTTCCATAGTCCAAAATGTCAAATAAGACGCAATTGTAGACGTTTTAAAACCAGAGAGCAGAGAGATGAAAAGACCAATGGTGGAAGCGCATTCACCTGGAATCTTCTGAGGCACTGACTATCCTACATTCTTCTTGCGCCAGGAAATGGTCTGGTTTGAAAGCCTGAAGCTGTCTTTTTCTACATTTAAAATCAAAAAGGAGAGTCAGTAAGTAAGTAAGTAAAACTGTCCCACTATTGAAATCAAGTCATTGCTATCATTCTACAAAAGGAGAGTAGCAGTTTTAATTCAGATAATGTTTGGAAGAAAATGGAAAAAATCTATTTTTGTACCATATTCATGCACTGTTGATTTGATTTGTGCCTTGATGAAACAAAGTCGAGAGCACTTGGAGAGTGCTTTTTTAAATTCTCGATGACGTCATTGATTTAATGCCGACACAAACCTCAAAGGAAATCTTAACAAGTTGGAGGAAGAATTAATAGGATTCTTCAATAAAAGATGGTGCTGTGTATGCAAGGTCTGTCTTATTAGAATGTGATGATATGAATGAAAAGGTCATGCTATAAATATATAACCAAATTATATATGATCGGATATTTTATATAATAGTCGTAAATACATTACTTTATTATAATTATTCATTAAATATGTCGCCATAACATCGTTGTGTTCCGGCAGCTAGAGATATTCAAATTAAAATCATTTATTGCATTACAATATAATAATAGGTGGAATATTTATTAATGTATTCATGTGACACCCTGCAAGGGCACAGCAACAGCATCAGAGGGCTAAATAAAAAATGTACTTACTTATCTAGTTACTAAATAAAAAAATTGACTTTGACTTTATAGTAATTAAAGAAAATAAAAATTGTAATAATAATTGTTCTCTGTTTTTTTTAAACAATTTAATGGAACAAATGAAAAAGAAAAGAAATACAATTTTAATTTTGGTAATGCAATTGATTTATAAATATTAATGTCACAATAATAATTGTGATACTGTTTTATGTAACTATTAATATAAATAATTATTTTAATAAATTAATTATTATTGATTATTGTAAATGTTAACTAACTTCTAATAACAATAACAATAGATAAGATAGCCAGAGCCTTAGTAGTTGAGGACTCGGGGCGAAGTGCTCGTCCACTTTTGGCCTCATCATCTCTTAACATCGAAGATGAAGGCGAAGTGCTTACCTGCAAGCTTATATCTTATAAAGAAATATAGACATACATAGTAGTGTCTGGACAAATCCATTAGGGTTTTAAATACTAACAAGTGTGATTATTTACATAATTTTACGCAAATATTGTTGCGAACAAATTACTATTTGAAAAAAGACAGTGTTGAAAAAAATTCCACGAGGGGGATTCAAACCCGCACCCCATGACATGCCGGGTCAGATGCACTGCCAACTATAACAAGTAGGTATATTTAATTTTTTATGAAATGAAAATAATATGGTGGTGGAGCGACTATCTCCGCAAGAGCTGATCAGGCGGCTGGCAAGAGCTGGATGAGAGTAGTCGCGGATCGTGCTCAGTGGTGTGCACTTGGAGAGGCCTATGGCCAGCAGTGGACTAACTTATGCTGATGATGATAATGATAATGAGACATATTTTCTGCAATCAGTAACATTTTACTTTGTTTTACTTTGTTTACTTTGTTTTACCTAAACAATTTTTGACTTTTACTAGAGTACTGTAGTGGTGCTGTATGACATTGTGGAAATTGAAACTTTTACATAATTATCTGATGTAAATTTGTTAACTTACATTTTTTATTTTAACAGCATTGTCCTACAGATAACAAACAGCGTTGCGTTAAATACATCATTAAGTTTTTATTTAGAGTATCTTGAGTGTGTCATGCTCTCTTTACTGTCTCTGCGGTGGTGGCATGTGCGTCGGGTCGTTACGTTCCCTAAAATATGGTTGAGCGAAGCGATGGCTAATTCATATGTCATGCTCGTGAACGGGTGCCGCCTGTGGAGGCTGGTCTGCTCTTGCATACTTATCTTATTTTTAGTATTATTAATTATAGTTTGACTTTGTTTTACCTAAACAATTTTTGACTTTTACTAGAGTACTGTAGTGGTGCTGTATGACATTGTGGAAATTGAAACCTTTACATAATTATCTGATGTAAATTTGTTAACTTACATTTTTTATTTTCTTTTTTTACATGTTGTAATTGTCTTATATATATTTTTTGTGTTTATTTGTAATGGAAAGTGTTCTGCTATGATAGGGCATTTTCCAATATTTTTGACGCTGTAAGGGAGAAAAGAGCTGGACACTTGCTGAGTTTCTTGCCGGTTCTTCTCAGTACAAGATCTCCCGCCCAGAGTAGATTTACGAACCGATGGCATAATGACATTCACAAGAGCTACTTGTAGCCTAAACTGAATAAATGATTTTGAATTTTGAATTTTTGAATTTTGAATTTTGAATTTATTCAAATTTTTAATTTGAATTCATTACGCTAAGCTTACAACGAAACTTAAAATAGATCTTGGAAAAGAACATTATTGCTTTAAGTGGGATTTGAGTCTCATCTGATTGAAGTGCTACTGCATAGCGAAAGGTGGTGGGTTCACTCCCAACGAAGGCAAGTCGTATTATTACATATTTGTAATAAGACGTGTTGTAAGGGTGTTTTTAGTTTCATTTACATCATTGTTGTACATTTATGAGAGAGAACGACAATCAAACACATTTTTTTAAACTAATTTGTTTTGTGTCCCTTTTTACCAGAACGAATTATACAAATAATACGTTTTTGTATCGAGCGTAATACATACGTACAAGTTACAACAAGAAATTGTCACACGTCCACACACTTAAAACTTCAAGTTACTATATTATAATATCTTAACTCGCACGTTCGGGAACAAAGTCTCACTTAAAAGACTTAACAGACAAAAGTTATGTCGAACTCACGTGTCGACCCACACCTCTGAAGGTTGAAGACTCTGCCCTTGAAGTTGTGATGGACGATTATGTTTACCTGGGACAAACGGTCCAGCTAGGTAGGTCCAACTTCAGCAAAGAGGTCAATCGTTGAATCCTATTAGGGTGGGCAGCGTTCGGTAAGCTAAAAAAATATATTTTCGTCCGATATATCGCAGTGTCTCAAGACGAAAGTCTTTGACCAGTGTGTGTTGCCAGTGATGACATATGGGACTGAGACGTGGTCGCTCATTATGGACCTTATAAAAAGGCTCAAGGTCACTCAAAGAGCAATGGAGAGGGCTATGCTGGTAGTTTCTCTGCGTGATCGAATCAGAAATGAGGAGATCCGCAGAAGAACAAAGGTAACCGACATAGCCCGAAGAGTTGCTAAGCTCAAGTGGCAGTGGGCAGGCCACATTGCTCGCAAGACTGTAGCCGCTGGGACGGAATAGTCCTTGAGTGGCGACCGCGTACCGGAAAGCGCAGTGTGGCAGGCCTTCAACAAGGTGGACCGACGATCTGGTGAGGGTAGTGGGTTTTTTCGTCTTTTTCTGCTCGATTCAGTTTATATTGGTTTTCAATAAAATATAACTTTACTAAAAATAAACGTAAAGCATCCATATAAGTATTGTAATACGTACTTTCATGGTGTTATTATCTTTTAAAAAGGTCATTTCTGCAGTACAACAATTAGCGAATTGTAACAAAAAGTCACTGTTGGTACCCTCCCATCAGTTTATGGCTTGTTTCTCAGAAAGGCTTTCTTGTATTTTTTTTTATATGTTGATTATTTGTGGAGAACTAATCCATGTAAGACTGTGAGAATGGCGTTGATATTCTAAAACCGTACAAAGTTATTAAAAAAATACATCAAAAAGATTATTTTGCTCTTCCTGTAATGTTAGAAAATATGCAGAAGCGACCCTTTGTACCCAAAGGTGTGTATGTGTTGTTTATAGTTGCTATTGTATTGTTGGTTTATGTGGAAACTTCACTGATTTTGATTCTGATTTTCTAATTGTATTTTTTGTAAGATTTATGTAATTGTTTATTTCCCAAATAAAGAAAAAAAAATAGATCCGTAAAAGTTGTTTCATTTCAAAAAAATACTTTGTTTTCAAGTCGTTTTAAAATCGCGTGAAGGCAAATGGCTAAGCAATGTTCCTCACTGGTGGCTAGCAGCACAGCTGGGCGGGTCTAGCGGTCTTACAGAAATTCCGTTCAACGATTTAATGTCCATGCCCCCATAATACGACGCTACTTTTATGACTGAGTCATGACTTTATTGGCAATTAATAAGTTTAAGGATATCATGTTGAAATAGGAGCAACGTGCAAACCACTAGGCGTAGTGGTTTGCACGTACAGATTCTTTGTGATATAGTCTGGTTGATTATAATTGATTGGACCTATATAAAATCGATTAGGAAACCGAGTCTGTTACATGTTTTATTTTATTTTTATTTATTTAGGTTACCTTAACGGCTAACAACTAGCTTAAATCGATAACTTCCCGATCCGATCCAAACCCATCGAAGAATCTAGTAGGGAACGGGGGGCGCACTAGTGCGTGATGTCATTCCTCTAGAAAACCTCAGACGGTGTTTCGTTTCATCACCATCATCATCAGTTCATTTTATATCCCCACTGATGGGGCACGAGCCTTCCCTATGGATGGATACGCGGGGAAAGTGCGGATTGGTGGTTGTTAACGACTGCTAAGCCAGCCGGGACCAACGGCTTAACGTGCCTTCCGAAGCACGGAGGAGCTCGAGATGATAAATTTACGGCCACCGATGACCGGCCTTTGCGAAAGTTGCTTAACTTCAGCAATCGCAGAACGAGCGCGTTAACCGCGTCATCGAGCTCCTCAATGCTGTTTCGTTTCACACGGCTTGAACTCTTTAGTTTCTCGCCACGCCCAAAAACGTAAGGTTACGCTGAAAATGCAGCTGAAGGCGATCAGCAAAACCTCTCGAAAAAAAGATAATGCGAAAACAAAAGTAATCTTAAAGTTAAAGTTACACACGATCGATGACGTTATTATATCAATTCTTTTGTCCACAGCGAGGCACCAACAATGCGACTGGCGACTTAACGACGGGCGGGCGATGCGCCGCGCGGCGTCGCGCGCGCTCCGTCGAGCGACGCGCGTAACATGCGCTCGTTGAACGAGACCGCGTGCGCGGCGCTGCTGGAGGACGTGCGCTGGGACGACCCCACCAGCCTGGTGAGCCTGGCTGTGCTCGCGCTCATCGACGTGCTGGTAATAGCAGGTGAGCAACTCCTCTTAAATCATTTGTAGGCCCTCAAAGACGTTACCAAACTGATGGCAGCCACCTTCGCTGAGAAAAAATAACAAAAAGGGTGAGGTTTTACAAAAGATTCCTATGGGTCCAGTACCAGCCAGCCAGGGAATACCAGCGTCTAGAAAACATTACGAGTGTTTTATACAAAAGAAACTGCATAGGACATACCCCAGCGCCCAGGAGCAGATGGCTATGAGCGACTCTCCCTCTACCTCCCATTCTCCACTCAAAACGCTTGCACTTACCCTCACGTGTCTCCAGGGTGATCCGGAACCTCTATAAGCTATCACCGGAGCGTCTCTTGATATCCCGCGCGAAGAAAAGTAAAAAGAATAAAGGTAGTACAAAAGATTCCTATGAGTCGAAGTGACACCAAGTTATGGTAAGATGGCTGGTAGCTATTCATCCGTCTGAATCTCCCCAGAGATTAAGTAAGTAGGATACGAAGACACGCTTGCGTTATGCTCAGACCTCTAAGAAACCAGCCAAGGGTTTACGTGCCTTCCGCAACATGGAGGATCTTCACGAACGCCTCGAAGAATCTAGTAGGGTGTACGTTGAAACGCTTTCGTTGTGCCAGCCAATCTTGATTAGTGAGGGTTGTTCAATCATCAAGCCTTAGGAGCATAAAGTTTGTCACCGCTTATAAATCCGGTGAAGCTGTAAAACCCATTGCCGGATGTAGACTGGTAGATAGTTGACAGTAGAGACAGCGGACAGCCAGGCTGCGGTGGCCGTTTCATTTACTTTAACCAGTAAATATATTATTTATACAACAATAATATACTTACTCTTGCAGACCATTTTGCCTGCAGTTACGCGATTTTCCGGACCGCTGCAACTGATGTGAAGCCAAGTGGCAGAGTCGTATGCATTAAGATGTGCGCTTGCCAAGTGCTCTTAACTACGTCATAGCACATTAAGATATCATTGAGAGCAGGCCAGCAGGCATGCATGACACATTTTCACAGTCTAGTCGCTCATTCAGTTGAGAAATAAACGTATTTATTATTCCATATGGATTAGCGCTTGGCCTTCACCACAACTGGTGATGATTAGGGCAAAGGCGGAAACTCACTTCACCTGGAATCCACAACTACTGGTACTGGCTATCTTATCTCTGTCGGAACACAGCATGCTCCTGGCATTGATGTTATAGCGACATATTTAGATAAGATCTTACTACCTATCTACGTTGCCTATTTTATTTTGTTTTTGTTTACATTGAAATCACTCTGCCCCCTCAATCAAAGCATTCACTCATACAAGTACAGACGGCAGCAGATCAACCTACCACAAAATGTCAAATTTTGAACCTTATTGTTTGGGTATAAAGATCAAAATCGATTAGAGAAATTTGACTGTTTTGCAGTACGTCCATAGAGCCTAGGCCTTTTTATTTTTGTTTCTGTATGTTTATTAATGTTTTTTTTAATTATTTGTATGTTTTTGTTTTTATATTGTGCTGTTTCTTAATATAACTAGGACTATAGGTTAACATTTAAGAAAATTTTATATATATCTTTTTTCTTTGTGATAAAACTGTTTACTCATACGTAGGTATTGCTAGGTTCACCAAGGCTCCGATTGAAATCCTACCGGATATCAATTAATACTTGTTTCGCCCCGGTGGCTGAATGGCAGAGCGCTCGACCCGATACCTAGAGGTCCTGAGTTCAATTCCCCAGGTCGGCTTAAGTGTTTCGAACTTACCCCGAGCCGATACACAGCCCGAGTTTGTGATCACCAATGCGCGTTTGACAAGTGTAGTTATCAAGCGAATACCCATCAATTCAAGCTATGACTTGATTTTTAATAATGGATGCCTTTGCCCAGCAGTGGGCCAATGTTGTCTCAGTTCTCCGTGCTTTGGAAGGAAAGTAAAGCCGTTGGTCCGTTTTCGTTGACAACCACCGCACCGCACTGGGCCCGCGTGGTGGTTTATGGCCCGTTCTCCCTATTCATCCATAGAGGAGGCCCGTGCCCAGCAGTGGGGGCATAAAATGAGCTTGTAATAAACATTGTCTCATTGTATATCAAATAAGTTAATCATCTGTTTTCCAGACATAATCGCGGTAACGCATTAATCACAACTTTTATTAAAAACCCTTAAACCTTCAACAATAACAAAACAAAGGCGCCGCGCCGCCGGAATTTTTTATTTTGGCGCCAAAAGCAACGGGTCGTCTTTCCTCTTTTTAATTAAATTTTTGCGGGCCTTGAGGCGGGCGTAGCCGGTTCGATTTCCGCTCTGGACCGTTTCCATGTAAAACAATGGTTTCGGTGACCTCGGATTGCGAAGAAATTTGGAAATGTGGAAATGTGATGCGTACTTTTTCAATTAGCAAAAATAAGTTAATTCTGAATGCACTATTAACACATAATTACAATAGTACTAAGGAGTAGAGGTGAGTGATAATACAAGTAGTTATCATCATCATAATCAGCTCATTTTATGTCCCCACTACTGGAGCACGAGCCTTCCTTATAGATGGATAGGGAGAACGGGCTAAAACCACCACGCGGGCCCAGTGCGGATTGGTAGTTTTTAACAACTGCTAATGCGGGACCAACGGCTTTACGTGCCTTCCGAAGCACGTATATTAATTAAGGATATTAGTAATTACTGTTACAATATACTTGTTGTTATATAGGGGCTAAAGTATATAAAGTATGTTGTTGATGTATAACATCTTTCCTCTCGCTTTCTTGCAATTTGTGGGAGTGATTTCGTGAAATGGGACGGAAGTGTGTAACAGGAAGTCGGGGGCGCGCCATTTGATTTGACGAATGAGCGCGCGGTGGTAGAGTTGGCCTTCGGATGTTACCAACCAATCGAGGAAGCGCGCAACATTTGATTTTACTCTTAGTGTCAATTAAATAAAATACAATTTTCATTAAAAATAATTATTCTTTGTCATGAAAAATCATTTCAACTGACCCATTTTCTTCAGAATATAATGTTATAATTGCTTAGTACTAAGGTGAGATGTCAAATGTTACACATCATATATGCGACCTGTAAGCCTCGCTCGTTTTTTTATTATTGTTAAGTTGGTAATCAGTTAGACCCTTTGGCAGCCAAAAAAGATGAAAGGTCGTCCTTACCCCAGAGTGGCGTAAGACGATTAACGGTAAAATACAAATTCGTTACGCCAAAAATAACATTCCCGACTTAAGCAATAACGCTGAGCACTTTCCATGGACGAAAACGTTGAATCATTGAGCGGCACTCGATTGTGCTCGTAACGAAACAATAAAGAAAGAAAGGGGAAACAATAAAAATAGAAGAGGCGGGCGGCGTCGCAAATAAATTGTGTGTCAAAGTCAAAAGCTCCGTCTGAAGTATTGAAAGTAGGTACATCAACATTCTATCAATGCAGAAATTGATAAAAAGTTTATTATAATCAACAAATAATTTGTTAATTTCATATACAAACAGATAAAAAATAAAACCCCAATTTTCTTTAATTTTAATGCATGGATTATATGGATTTTCTGATTTTTACGAACTTCATAACTCCGAATAAATAACATTTTTAATCACTTGGCTTTCGTCTCACCTGATGATAAGTGATAAAGTCTGGATAAAAGCATACTCACCCGAAACCTTCAACTACTAAAGAACTGAATCTCTTAGAATCTCTAACTAGTCTAGACTAGTAACTCTAGTCTGCTCTTGCGTACTTGTCTTATTTTTTATTGACTATAGTTTAACTTTGTTTTTTCTTAGACAGGTTTTCTTGACTTTTACTAGTACTGTATGACATTGTAAAAAATTTAACTGGTAAATGATGTTTTTGCAAACTTAAACATTTTATTTGTTTATTTTTTCTTTTTTTGTGTTTTTTTTACATGTTGTGATTGTCCTTTATATTTTGTGTTTTTATTTGTGATGGAAAGTGTCCTTTTATGATAGGGCGTTTTCCAATATCTATGAAGATGTAAGGGAGAAAAGAGCTGGACACTTGCTGAGTTTCTTGCCGGTTCTTCTCAGTACAAGATCTCCCGCCCAGAGTAGATAGACTTACGAACCGATGGCATAATGACGTTCATGAGAGCTATGTGTAGCCTAAACTGAATAAATGATTTTGAATTTTGAACGTAGAAAGTAATCGTCACTATAGCATACCAAGAAGTTTAACATGTCGTAGCTCGTAGTACGCGTTACGATGAGCGACGTAGCGGTCTCCCATAGACTCGTAGACTCGTAGCTCGTATCAAAAACATAAGGTTACCTTGTAGTCCTGTACTTTTCATTTTTATCTTACGAACAGATAGATATTCCAAAACGGTTTCTGTCTCTTTTGTACTTTTACAAAAGAGAGACAGCACTAAATACACTACACCAATATCATCATTCTGGTGATTAAGCCCATACCTATCAATTGTAGCGATGACTTGATTTCAACGATGAAGGCCTTTCCCAGCAATGGGACAGTGTGTATATACAGGGTGTCCCAAAAATGGCACACCAGGCTGACACTGGTGATAGCTTAGCTATAAACCTATCAGATAAAAATAACATGACTCTAGTAAAAGTCTCATAGTTTTGGAGAAAATGACACATTTTTATTTTTAGATCGTTTTTATTTTTATTTTTTTTTTATTTTTTTTGTTTATTTTTTTTATTTGATAGGTTTATAGCTAAGCTATCTCCAGTGTCAGCCTGGCGTGCCATTTTTGGGACACCCTGTATGTACATTCTAATCTTGTTTATTAAGTCAAGTACCTAAACAATGTAGAACAAAACTAAGAAATGTCGCTTGGGTCAGAAATAGGTGAGCACAAAACACGGAACGTCTATTCTAAGCTCTACATAACCAGCTCAATTTATGTCCCCACTGCTGCTGTCTATAAATGGATAAGGAGAACGGGCCATAAAGAGATGAAAACATTTTGGTCACCCATCCGATGACCGGCCTTCGCGAAAGTTTCTTAACTTCAGTAATCGCAGACCGGGCGCGTTAACCACTGCGCCATCGAGCTCCTTCCAAGCTTATTCTTTGTTTGTTTGTAAAGCCCGAAGAGTCGGGTCCTACCACTAAGCTTAGTGGTCGATAAATTAGTATAAAGTTTTTGGGCTATCTCGTAGTTGGTGAATGAATAGTTAACCAGGCTAATCTAGTAGTGCTGTCAATGTTGAGCACTCTGTCCACTCGTCAATTAGTCGAGATCCGAAATTAGTGTTGTGTAAGGCCTGCCCGGGACACTCGCCCGGCAACGGCGCACTGTCTGTAAACAATCAACGGTTGGATTATGCAATCGCTCGAATATAAAATATTTAAAGTCTTGTAATAATAAATAATTTCTTATTCTTAGTACACACATAATATTGTAACAGGGCTCCTCTTTTAATATTAATATTTAATAACAGAAAATAAACATAACCTATATTACTACATTAATAAATAAAGCAAATGAAACGAAGCTAACTTAACTAGAGACAAAATAAAACCTTTAAATAAAAAATGTCCGCCAGCTGTGGGCAAAAAGGAAAATAACAACTCAAAAGTACGTTTGTTTGAGTTTAATAAATATTTTTTTTTTTTTTTTTTTTTTTTATACTTAGCACGGCAAATGACTCCATACCACCTGATGTTAAGTGGAAATGGAGTCCAGACGCGAAGACAACTGGTGCAGCGTGAAAACAACGCAGCATCAGTCAACCTCACTCTGCCGGCCCACAAGGTGCTTCTTCACGCCTCGTTTGAAGGACCCAATATCATAGGAAGGAGGAAAAACGTGTGCTGGTAGACTATTCCATCTTTTGGAGGTGCGACAAAGAAACGAGTCACCAAATTTCTTTGTGCGCGATGGGATATGTGTGACAGTAAAGCGATGACTCTGGAGAGCAGCACTATTTTTAGTTTATACGAAACCTGAAAACTGTTTGTTCAGAATCAGTACCTAACAGAATCGATTTCAATGTTTTTTATACCATGTCACATTTTGACCAAATAATATTTACAAAATCTCAAATAAATTATACCCTACTAAAAACACACAACGGGACAGCACAAAAAGCTTGTAACTTCGTGAGTTTTCAAGATATTATTTTAATTTTTTTTTGTACTGATTCTTTAAATGAAAATATTTGACCCGTGTTTCGATTTTCGTATAAACTAAAAATAAGTTTGTATAGCAATGTATGAAAGAAAGTAACTATGTTTTTATTACTGTGATAAAGTACCACGTAAAGAGTTCGATAAAATTAAATAATAATATTTCAAAAAACATTTTTTAAAAACTGTTTCATTTCAATGTGTAGAGTTCGCGTTAATTTTAGAACACTTTATTTATAGATTATTTATTAAATTAGATACCTAGATCTAATTTAAATTAGTTACTTTTCTTTTAGGCGTTAAGTTTACATGTTTCTTTTTTAGTTTAAGAAACGCATTAACTACTTTGAATGTAGTAGAAATTAAGATTTAGAACATTAAGAGCGTTTACGCCGCACACTAGCGCCGCCAATGAAAAAAAAAACATATCTAGTAATTATAACATTTTTACGTCACCTAATGAACACCTGACATGTTATGGTTTAGTTAAATATGGCGCTATAGTTAAAAGTGGCCGTAACGTCTTATTTAACTAAACCATAACATGTGAGGTGTTCGTAAGGTGACGTAAAATGCTAATTTTTTTTTTTTTTTTTTTATATTAAAAGGAGGCAAACGAGCAGGCGGGTCACCTGATGGAAAGTAATCACCGCCGCCCATAGACACCCGCAAAACCAAAGTTATCGCAGATGCGTTGCCAACCTTGGAAAGGAGTTGGATCTTGAGGAGGGAGTAGGAATTGGGAGGGGGGAGGGGTGAGAGATGGGCCTCCGGTACTTTCACTCACCGGACGAAACACAACAGCAACGCCGTTGTTTCACGCCGATATTCTGTGAGAGGGTGGTGTTACGCCGGGCGAGCCGGCCCATTTTGTGCTGCAACGCAACGTGGCTCTACCACTCAGACAGTGTTACTCATTTAGCACCACCCAGGGGTCACGTGTAGGGTCTCAAGGGTAAACCTACGGACGCGAGTAACTTGAACCCCCAAAAATAAATTAAATTACTTCATTCAAATAGTTTGTTGAGCATAATTTGATTTTCTCGCTCAGGACGACTTCGTCATTTTCTTAAACTTGACACTTTTCTAACTTGTCTCTTTTTTAACTCGGCTCTTTCTTAGTTGGTCTTTTTCCTAAACTTGACACTTTCCCAACTCGTCTCATTTTTAACTCGGCTCTTTCTTAGTTGGTCTCTTTTGCAATGTTGACACTTTCATAACTCGTCTCATTTTTAACTCGGCTCTTTCTCAGTCGCTGGTTTTCCTATCTCCTTAGCCGTGGTCCACCGGATCAGTTCACCTAGGTGAACTACGGGCAATTTTTTTTCTCGTTATTCACCTAGGTTCAACTGTTAAGGTTCAACTAACAAGACCGCTGATTACGCATTAGAAAAATTCGAAAAAAAAAATATCATACTTAATACTAAAGAACTTGTTTTTCTTCTTTCCCCTTATGTGATTGTATAATGATAGTATATTAAAAAAAAACATACTTAATACTAAAGAACTTGTTTTTCTTCTTTCCCCTTATGTGATTGTATAATGATAGTATATTAAAAATGAAGCAGAAGCATGTGCTCCTAGTTTAATTTGATATGGGAAGCTACATACCTTTACATAACTCGCTCGTCCGCAATCGTAGCGTTGCGTTGGTGTGTGGCCGTCTAGGTACTACATACTGGGTACTTGAACTTGACACTTTCCTAACTTGTCTCATAAACGTAACCCAAAGAGAGAAAGAGCCGAGTTAAAAATGAGACCAGTTAGGAAAGTGTCAAGTTTAATAAAATGACGAAGTCGTCCGGAGGGGAGACGAGTTGGGAAAGTGTCAAGTTTAAGAAAGAGACCAACTAAGAAAGAGCCGAATTAAAAAAGAGACAAGTTAGGAAAGTGTCAAGTTTAAGAAAATGACGAAGTCGTCCTGAGCGGATTTTCTATCTCTAATTACTAGATATGTTTTTTTTTCATTAGTGGCGCTAATGTGCGGCGTAAACGCTCTTAACAACGCGGAATATTAATTATCTCCCCCTTTAGAAAACAGTACATTGGATTTCAAACTCAGCGCCTTAATATAAAATACTACGACAACAAAATATTATACTTTCATTTGTTCATTTGTACTAAAAAGGATTGTCATGTCATCGAGTGACTGATAGAAACTGACTAGGACATATGAATGCAAAAAAATTAAAAGCGCACTCAACGTTTAACCGAACACAATTCTCTCCATCAATCGCTCTCGTCGTGACAGGTACACAACCCATCGCCGAATGCATATGTTAGCACAGTATTTAGGTAGTTATTTGCGTTTATGTATGCATCACTATATCTATGATTATTTACATATAATTTTACGCAAATATTGTTGCGAACAAATTACAATTTGAAAAAAGACAAAGTGTTGAATAAATTCCACGAGCGGGATTCGAACCCGCACCCCATGACATGCCTGGCCAGGTGCACTACCAACTATGCTATCGTGGCTCAATCCAACTCGGTGGAATTAATCAACACTATCTACTCTTACTCTGTAAGCCAAAGGAGCCCTATTCAATGTCGACAACTACGTCATCAACATCCATTTTTTTCAACCCTTTGTCTTATAAATACATATTTAAACTTTCACGTTTCATTGTTAAGGTGACGCACCGCTAAACAATAAATCTGCGGAGCGTTTGCGCCCCGTACCATAAGAAAGACTGTTTTTTTTCCTTCAAATTAAAACTACAAATTATGAAAAGAAAATGAACTACAATATTGAAGTGTGTGTTAAGAGTAATCTACTAAGAAAATTTAGATGCTTAAATCGGTCTGGTTAGCCTGTAAAATGCAAATCTGTTTTAAAAGAGGTTACTTTGATATTTTTTTCTCTGTTATAAAAGTTGACAAATCGTGTTTCTGCAACTAGCAAAATGAAGTCAATTGAAATGAAAATTCATGTCATCAAATATCTATTGGGGCAGCGAGACACTTAAAGGGTTCCTCAAGCCGTTTGAAACGAATCACCGTCAGAAGTTTTCTATAGGGAACGGCATCACGCTCTAGCAGCGTGACCCCGCGCCCTTTACACATGCCGATGGGTCGAAGTGTTACTGCAAGAAAGAAACCTCAGCAGGCCCCATTAAGATAAGATAAGACCCCACGCCCTACTAGATGATCCGAGGGGTTCGTACCTGTGGGCGCCTCTTAAGGCTAGGACGTCAGCTCGGGTTGACCGGTTCGTGGGGTCACATAAGGGATGCGATTCTCTTTCGCGTTACGGCGTGAAAGCCATCCACTCGCGCTTCCACCTCGTTATTATCGCACGCGAAACACTTCGTATGATTATGTACTGAACCCCGCAATCCATTAGCTAATTAGGAGTTGTGACGGCCATTGGGCAGCGATGATTCTCGCGATACGATGCCGCCCCGCCGCCGGCGCCGGCCCGAGAGCTTTGCTGTGTTCCATTCATTTTTCAACGGTATGCTAATGTAGATAGACATTTTTGTATTTTGTAAGTAGGCTACGCGCTTCAGCATTCAAACGAGTTGTATTTTTATCGTATAAGTGTTAGGGTTGTCAACCATACTTTAAAATAACGTATCCTACGTTATTTTCCATCCCCATACTTTATTATTTTTAATAAAAATAAAGTATGTAAAATACTTTATTTCTGACGCGCGTGCGTGCGTTTGAAGGGAATATTCCTGTTGACTTAATTTTTGAACTGAATGATACTCAGACTAAGATGATGTGAAACGAAACGCAACGTTTAAATAAAGGAAAATACTTTATTATTTCTTCAAATCCTTTTTTTTTATTAGTCAGTGATAGATTTACTTTATTTTCCTGGAAAATAGTTACAACCCTAATAAGTGTTGGCAATTGAGAGAGCTGCTGGAAACTCAAAGACTTAATCATAATAATACTGCCTATATGGTCTAGTGGTTGGACCAACAGTCTTAGACCGAGAGATCTCTGGTTCATTTCCTAGCATTACATCTCTTTATCGTTATAAGGAGCTCGACGGCGCAGTGGTTAACGCACCCTGGCGATTGCTAAGGTTAAGCAACTCTCGCAAAGGCTGGTCATCGGATGACTGATCAAAAAATTTTCATCTGGAGTTCCTTCGTGTTTCTGAAGGCACGTGAAGCCGTTGCCTCCGGCTGTATTAGCAGTCGTTAACAACCGCCAATCCGCTGAGCCCGCGTGGTGGTTTACGGCCCGTTCTCCATCATCATCATCAGCTCATAAAGTCCCCACTGCTGGGGCACGA
Source organism: Eudonia lacustrata (assembly GCA_947562085.1). Classification (NCBI taxonomy): domain Eukaryota; kingdom Metazoa; phylum Arthropoda; class Insecta; order Lepidoptera; family Crambidae; genus Eudonia; species Eudonia lacustrata. Next base: position 1,175,293 of record OX387330.1, read on the forward strand.
GCCTTCCCAATGGATGGATAGGGAGATCCACCACGCGGGCCCAGTGCGGATTGGTGGTTGTTAACGACTACGGCTTCACGTGCCTTCCGAAGCACGGAGGAGCTCGAGATAAGAAATATTTGGTCACCCATCCGATAACCGGCCTTTGCAAAAGTTGCTTAACGTTAGCAATTGCAGACCGGGCGTGTTAACTGCGCCACCGAGCTCTTCACCGTTCTCTATATCCATAGGGAAGGCTCGTGCCCCAGCAGTGGGGGCATAAAATAAACTGGTAATGTTGGCTTCCTGATTCAAGCAAAAGCGGAGGATAAATGCGAAAACAGCTAGTGGACTAGGACTACAGACTAGGACTAGGACTACTATGGATTATATACCTGCAGTTCTAACCTTACCAACCTTAATTTATTTATAACAAATTACGCAAAACCAAAGTAATCGCGGATGCGTTGCCGACCTTTATGAAGGAGTTGGATCTTGAGGAGGGAGTAGGAATTGGGAGGGGGGAGGGGTGAGAGATGGGCCTCCGGTACTTTCACTCACCGGACGAAACACAACAGCAACGAGTGCCGTTGTTTCACGCCGATATTCTGTGAGAGGGTGGTATTTCGCCGGGCGAGCCGGCCCATTTCGTGCTGCAACGCAGCGTGGCTCTACCACTCAGAAAAATTGCTTCTTGTTTTAAGAAACAAGAAGGAACTGCAAGTTGCGACGCGTTTTAAGCATACACGAGCAAACAATGAGCAGATTGGATTTGTTGATTTCATCTGTCTCTCTGGTCTAGTGGCTTAATCGACGTTCGCGGGCTTAATAAGCCTTACCCTCAGGGGACAGGGGAACGGATCCCAGCAGTCACTGTGATAGAAAGGAAAAACAATCAATTTATTTGTTTGGAGAATTGATGAAATATCTCTACGAGCTCACTCGAATCTCACTTGGTTATTTTTTTCAACACTTCCAAATACCTATAAATAAATTAATAAATAAAAAGTTTATTTAACAACATTAACATACAATGACATAAAGTGTTTTCAAATTACAAATGAAGTTAATACATGCTAAGGTTGTACCGAGTAACAAATTTAACTACATAATAATAAAAAATAATAATAATAAATCTATTATCTACTATTGTATTAATAAAAGCAAAACTATAATCGTAAACTAATCTACTCTAAACTTAATTTATAAAAACTACTAATACTTACTAAATATAAATAACAGCTCGATGGCGCAGTGGTTGACGCGCCCGGTCTGCGATTGCTAAGGTTAAAAAACTTTCGCAAAGGCCGGTCATCGGATGGGTGACCAAAAATTTATCAACTCGAGCTCCTCCGTGTTTCGGAAGGCACGTAAAGCCGTTGGTCCCGGCTGCATTAGCAGTCGTTAAAAACCACCAATCCGCACTGGGCCCGCGTGGTGGTATATGGCCCGTTCTCCCTAACCATCCATAGGGAAGGCTCGTGCCCCAGCAGTGGGGACATAAAATGAGCTGATGATGATGATGATGATAAATAACAAAAAAACCCCAGTAAGCTAGCAATTTGTTCGCAACGAAACATTAGTTAGGTATTAGATGTTTCGTTAGAAAATGTATATAGTATATAGTTTGACATCTTTAATTACTTTAATTCTAGGTATATCTTTAAACTTGTATCATGTTAAAGGGCTGGCTTTATGATAGAAGTCGGTAAAAATTACTATTCATTTCCATCCGTGCAAGCCGCCATTGAAGATCAGAAATACGAAAAGCGGGAAAGTTGCAACACATGTTTGAAACTGCAATACTGAATGGCTGAGTGAGACTTCATTTCAAGTGTTGTACTCCGTAATAACATCGTGTTGACATTCTAGTAGATTGGTAGTTACCACGTAGTCATAATATACATACATACACACATACATACATACATGCATACATACATATATATACATACATACATAGAATACATACATACATAAATACATAAATACATACATACATACATACATACATACATACATACATACATACATACATACATACATACATCACCAATTTTTAGCATAGGTACTCTGTTATATTCTGTTTGACTAAATCATCTACTTTCTAGTTAAAACAACCTTCCGAACCAGTATTTATTCTAACTAGTAAATGCGTAGGTTAGTGCTTTTCAAATTCAAACAATTTCAAGACATATCAGTGCGGTGTTACGTCAGAAATTGTATATTATGTAATACCAAAGTGTGTTGCTAAAGGCCACTTTGCGTTGCAAACATATACGCGATCGGAAAGCTAGTCTATATCCATCGGTCTAAGGGTAGAGCCGAAGGGCTTATATGATTTGTAAGTTCGCGTAAAACTCAATTACTTCGCACAAATACAATGAAATACCGTAGCTAATAACAGTAAGAAATAAACTTCCCAATCATTTGATTTATCGTCCTGTTATTTAGTCCGGAGAGAAGATAGTTTCGAAGTAAGCTGGTATATCTTTATTTATTGCTGACGGAATGGGCCTGAGTTCGGCAATAGTTGAGAGATCGGCAGTTGGTGGGGACATGCGAACGGGAAATATTGAAAAACTTGTGAATAAACAAGTCGGGTGTTGAACGGTCACAGGAAATATGTAAACAAGCAAACAGTTACTTGCATTCGTCCTGATTTTTGATGAAAAGTATTCATTACATATAAAGCAATTCGTGCTTTGGTTGGAACGGATCGTAGCTCGAAAAGAAAAACGAAAGCTTAATTTTATTTTTTCTTTTGGATAATATTTTACTTTAAAAAATCAACAGCCTCAGGAAGCTCGAATGGGAATCGAACAAACGACCTTTGGATGACCGGCGACTCTGACCACTGAGCTACCGAGGCCCCAGAAGATTCGAAGACTATACATAGCATTGTGATCATACAAAATTCAAAAAAAATAAAACAAATAGTTTTGTTAATTTTCTTTGTTAGAGCATGTAAGGGTTACGAAAGGTTTGTAAATTGAAATGAAACAACCTTTTTACGAATCGACTCGCGTTAATTTTACACATTGATTTTATCCTGACATTTCGAACCCTTTGGGGAATCCGTGGTCATACCTGATAACAAAATAACACATTGAGTGGATTCTTTTTACATACCTACACAAAAAAATGAAAATTTGATTTGAAAATTTTAAAAAGTCTAAATTAAACAAAATTAAATAAAATAACAAAAATATATGCTATTAATATTTTAAAAAGTGTTTGCCTACTCAGTTTGTTGTCATCCATCTTCCGAGTAAGGTACAGTCATGAGCATTAACTTGTAAACAATTATATCTACTTAGTTTAATAGTGTCGCAGGAAGGAGCTAGTACTTATAGCACGGGTTTTCCCAGTTTAAGTACTAGCTGCACGAATTAATGTTCATATCCTAGAACTCCTAACAAGTGTTTTAAATAAATTTACTATTTAAAACAATGTTACATTAAAATAAGAGTCAAAACAAGTTAAAGTGTACGAGTACACATGATAATGACTATACTTAGTAGTCGTGTTTGCTAATGTTATGTAAATAATCATTATCTAGATGCAATTTAATAATATTACATTGAGTATCATTTGCGCAAGCCCATCTCTTATAATGAAAAGCAGTACACTGAAACGCATGAGCTACGCTTGCTCAATTGCATTGTCTTGCCTGGGACATACATGCACTCTCGCAAATCACGTCTATCCGTTGCTATAAAGAAGTAAAGCATGGACTTGCAACGGCTTCTAACACACTTCCGTATATATTAGAATAAAGGCTACCCGCAACACGTAGTACTATTATTTATTCTGTGCCGCAACTTCGTCTGCGTCTATATCTTTAGCAATTATAACCTTTTCGGTTGTATAGTTAGCTAAGATGCAAAGGCCGCACTTAGTGTAGCAGGATATGTAAAATTTTGGTTATTTCTTAATTTATTATGGAGCAACAATTGGTTTTTATTAGATAAAAATATAACTCTTTACTTTATTTTGTTTTAAGTTCTTTACTTTACTCTTAGCTTAGCAAGGTAGCAAGCTGAAGTGGCAGTGGGCCGGCCATATTAACCGCAGAACCGATAACCGATAGGGTAAACGAGTTCTTGAGCGGAAACCGCGTATCGGCAAACGTAGTGTAGGACGCCCTCAGACTAGGTGGAGCGACGATCTTCGCAAGGTGGCTGGCAAGAGCTGGATGAGAGTAGCCGCAGATCGTGCTCGGCGGCGTGCACTTGGAGAGGCCTATGTCCAGCAGTGGACTAGTATAGGCTGATGATAATGATGATGACTTTACTATTCTCTAATTCACTATAACTAAGGATGACTGAGGCTACGATTATGACAAGGCCGTTTTGAGTTATGAGAAACGAACTCTCTGCCTACCTTAATTTACATTGGCCTCGTATTGGACCGTTGGTATTTGCCAAAGCTCTGCCATTTCCCTAAGTCCGCCTCCGGGCCTGCCATGTTAACTGTTGAACCGGATTTTTTCTGTCGTTGCCCTTTGTATAACATTGAAATAAAGTTTCTGCGTCGCGTAAAAAAAAGAGAACAGTAATCTTTAGAATATACTTATTGCGGCAAACATATTTGGACAACCCTTTGACACTTAAATAAGCTCGGTGTGCCTTAAGACATGGAGATATATAAATATGTGTAACCTTTACATAAAACTTCGTCCAGGATCGCTACTTGTCATTTAAATTCCTTTGGATGTGACGTAATGTTTGTGATTATACGCTATTTAGTAAGTGTATTGAACTTTCGTAGCGTTTTATACTGTCCCACCGCTGGTCAATAGCTTTCATTATTGCAATCAAGTAATCGCTAAAACTATTTTGTTGGATGTCACAGACTTGGGCTGGAACGCGAATAAAACTCAGGACCTCCGCATTCCTCGGATTCCTGTAACCACTCGACTATCAAGGCATTATTTCATCCATAGGAAATGTATTGGAGATATTTATTAATTTATTTATTGATATACAAAACAGAATACAGTCAATTTAAACAAAATAAATTGAGGTTACGGTAGCGTTTTGGACTATATCCCTAAGCGTGTGTGCACAACATGGTTATTACAGAAGCAGAATTTACATCAAAATTTTGAACTTAAAATTAGGTTTTTTTTTTTTTTTTACTTTTTTTTAGGCAAGTATTTGACCGCGATCTCGCCTGATGGCCAGCGATGATGCAGCCTAGAATGTAGCATACTTGCGAAGATCATGCCTGTTCACCCTTGCCTTGGAAATGTCCAGGTTGTATGTACGTTTAAGGAAACAGATGCGCAAGAAGGGAGTTCCACTCCTTAGCTGTATTCATCAAAAATGATGACGCAGAACGGTTTGTGCATAGGTATAGGCGGTATGTTGACAGCATAAGGGTGTGATCTCAGTCCGCGTCTAGTTCCTCGAAAATGAAAAGAAATATTATCTAATTTAGCCACATTATTAATGTGGCTAAATTAGATAGAATGGCTATTCGCTCAAGCGATTAAATCAACTTACTTGAAGGCAAATCACTTAAAGGATAAAATACGGTCCTACATAAAGCACATATGACAAAACACGATCGTGGCAAAATGCGATTAGGGCAAAACCTTACTGGAAAAAAATGCGTTCGAGGCACCCATCTAACAAATCCAACCATATGTCATGAATGCTATCATTTTTATATCCCTTTTGAATTTGAAAAAAAAAAGTAGATATTGTTGATTAATTTCGGCGTGTTGGATTGAGCCACGATAGCATAGTTGGTAGTGCACCTGGCCAGGCATGTCATGGGGTGCGGGTTCGAATCCCGCTCGTGGAATTTATTCGACACTTTGTCTTTTTTCAAATTGCAATTTGTTCGCAGCAAAATTTGCGTAAAATTATAATATGTAAATAATCGTCCCTTTTGAATTTATGCTACTAACAGTACAAATAAAATGTTATCACCAAAAATGAACGCTATTCAAAAAACTCAAAATACTTTTAATTTAAGGGTAACAAAATACCTCTTTTTAAATTGCCGCCTTCGGTATTTTTTTATCCGCAGATCGAATAACCTCAAACTCCTTTCCGGGTAACAAACAAAGTTGTGTTTGAAGAACAAGACGCATTTAAAAACTCAAGACGCTGTTGAATTTCTTAAAGTTAAGATTAGTTAAGGCTACCAACAGACGGAGAGATAAACATTTGGAAGATTTTTAACATAAAAAATGTATTAATCGGATATTACTCAAAATCAGAACTTTATCTTTAACTTATTCCTGTACACGCGTCAGACTGACAAAATAATCTTCCTTTAGCTAATGTGAAGTGATCAGCACTATCACCAGCTCTTTTCCCACTGCTGGGCCACAAGCCATCCCTACGCGGGCCCTGTACCACATGAGTAAGTATGTGCGGTGCGGTGGTTGTTAACGACTGCTAATGCAGCTAGCCGGGACCAACGGCTTTACGTGCATTCCAAAGCAAGGAGGAGCTTGAGATGCAAAATTTTTGGTCACCCATCCGAATCGCAGACCAAGCTCGTAAACCACTGCGCCATCGAGCTCCTCACAACCTCTCGACCTGAGACCGTTGGTCCAACCACTAGACCAGATAGGCAGTATTAGGTATTACTTTCGTTAAGGCCGGTCGTCGGATGGGTGACCAAAAATGTATCATCTCAAGCTCCTCCGTGCTTCGGAAGGCACGTAAAGCCGTTGGTCCCGGCTGCATTAGCAGTCGTTAACAACCACCAACCCGCAGTGGGCTCGCGTGGTGGTTTATGGCCCGCTCTCCTTATTTATCCATAAGGAAGGCTCCAGCAGTGGGGACATCTTATCTTATCTTATCTTAGTGGGGCCTGCCGAGGTTTCCACATCCCAGTAACACTTCGACCCATTGGGATCTTTTGTGCAACCCCATCCTTTCACTCTTCCTCCTCTGTAAAGATAGATGCCATAAGTCTGGCAATGTCCTTAAGAGCGAAGAGCCTAAAGTCCTCCGGTTTCGGATAGGCCGACCTCAGGAGTCCCATTCTTTTCCTAGCCAGAGAGTCGCAGTCGCACAGTAGGTGCTGCATTGACTCGGTTTGCGCTCCACATGCCCTTCACAAACTATTTGTTGAAAGGTGCATTCTGTGAAGCATTTGTTTTGTGGCATAATGCCCTGTCAAGGCACCGATGGTTAATCGGGCCTGCCTTCTGCTGCCTCCACATATGAACTTACTCCGTCCTAAGGCGTTTTCGCCTAGGAAGGATTTGGAGTGTTTCATACCCGGCTGCTCTTTCCATTCGATGCCGTGCCTGTTTTTGATGTAATCTTTTAAGGCCTTGTTGATGGTACTTTGTGCAAGTGCCACGAACGGCTCAGGACTAATAAGCTGGGTCTCTGAGCCCCTCCCTGGCAAGTGCATCCGCCATCTCGTTGCCGTGGATTCCCATATGGCCTGGGACCCAGATCAATCGCACCTTGTTATGCCCACCTAGCTTGTTTAGAGCTTTTGTGGTTTCCAGAACAAGGCACGAGTCGATTCGGGGCGATATGAGTGACTTGAGCGCGGCTTGGCTGTCACTCAGGATGAATATATTGCGCTTTTTCATAGCTAACTCTATATTCTGCTTTGCGCATAGGAGAATTGCGAAAGTTTCTGCTTGGTAAACAGTAGCAAATTTTCCCATGCTTTGACTATGCTTGAAGTCGTTATTATAGACGCCTGCCCCTGTGCCCGACTTCATTTTTGATCCGTCGGTGTACCAGATTAGGCTGTCTTTTTCCGGAGACGGTGGCCCTCGTTTCCATTCGTCCCTGGTTGGAACATAAACTTTAAATTGGGGAGTTGGCAGTGGGGACATACAAATGAGCTGATGATGATGGTGAGGTACCTATTATGATTAAGTCAAAGTAATTTTTTTTTTCAAATAAACTTACGAAAATGCTTTTAAATCGTCCATATATATTTTTTTTTTATGTTAAAAGGGGGCAAACGAGCAGGCGGGTCACCTGATGGAAAGTAATCACCGCCACCCATGGACACCCGCAAAACCAAAGTTATCGCGGATGCGTTGCCAACCTTGAGGAAGGAATTGGATCTTGAGGAGGGAGTAGGAATTGGAAGGGGGGAGGGGTAAGAGATGGGCCTCCGGTACTTTCACTCACCTGACGAAACACAACAGCAACGAGTGCCGTTGTTTCACGCCGATATTCTGTGAGAGGGTGGTGTTACGCCGGGCGAGCCGGCCCATTTTTTTTACCTTTTTTTACCTACTACCCATTCAGGAACATCTATTTTTAGCTGTGGAGAAGAAATAAGCACAAGAAACTCCACAGCTTTTAATAGAAGTAACGACATTTACAAAAAAAAGTATGTCGTTATTAAATCATTCAATATTTACAATTAAAAACTTTCAAGAACCCGCTTATACAAATAATGCTTACCCCTTACATTAACTTAACATTACACTTATATGTACTAATTCAAAACTATAGAATGACGCTTTATACCTATACAGAGTGCGAGAATTGGAGGAATGTCAGTTCCATGCATTCTTATCATGAACATAATCATTGACATTGTAATAACATGTTTTTCTCAAAGAGCAAAGCTAAAACATCATTCGGGATTTTATTATAATGAGTGACACCTTGTCCCATGAATGATCCATAAACTTTCTGCAGTCGAAGTATAGGTATTGCAAGTTTATTTTTATTAAGATTGTGTATATCGCAATGTTTTCTGTAAAAAGAAATGTTTTGGCGCACATATAGAAAACAGTTATAAATAAACTTTGACGCAACCGTTAGAATATTAATTTCTTTAAACAACTCCTTAAGAGACACACGTGCTCCTAGGTTATTTAAAGACCTTACTGGTCTTTTCTGTAAAATAAAAATAAAATTAGGTCTTTGAATATGTTAAATGTTGACATAGTTACATACGCCTTGATGCAACACAGTACCGTGTATATCAGTGTCAGTCAGTGACCATGATAGTTTAAAAAAGTATTACGAGTAATAATAATCCCATCAAAAAAATGTGAAATGAGAGCCAAGTTCAATATTATGATATTATTATATGCCTTGGTTGTTGACTTCAACGACAAAAGAAGTGAGATCTAAGTGGGTGCCAAGTTCAATGGTCAGTCCTGAAATTTATATAAAACAACATAAAATATTTTATAACAACTTAAAATACAACTTATTCATAAAACTTAGGATAATATATTGAAGCCTAAGCTCTGACTTGGCTAGTTCTCATATACGAATCATTTAAATCATTTAAAATATATATAAGTACCTACTAAATAGTCATGGAAGAGCCCTATGTTCGATGGCCAGTTTCTACCAGCCAGCCAAATTTCCGGAAGAATAAAATAAGAACTTAAAGCTTTAGAACTTGCGAAGGCTATAATATAATTCGTATATGAAAACTAGCCAAGTCAGACGTTAGGCTTCAAAATAGGTATTATCCTGAGTTATTTTAAGAAGAAATGATATCTTATGTTGATATAAAATAATGTATGTTGTTAGAAATCAATTTCAGGACTGACCATTGAACTTGGCTCTCATTTCACATTTATGTTTTTGATGGGATATCATTAAGTACTTTTTGTATAGAAATTATTTAATTGTTTATAAGTCATTACTTATAATATATTATATAGAAACTACTTATAATAGAAACTACTTATAACTAAGAGTATAGACGACTTTCGTATTTATTACGTTATTTTAACTGGGATTTAAGTAGTATTAATTATTATTTCAATAATTAGCGCACATCAATAGTGTAAGATAATATATATAATATGATAATATATATAATAATATATATAATATGATCTATTGATGTGCGCTAATTATTGAAATAATAATTAATACTACTTAAATCCCAGTTAAAATAACGTAATAAATACGAAAGTCGTCTATACTCTTAGTTATAAGTAGTTTCTATTATACTAAAATTAAGGGTGGTATTCCACTCGTTATTATATTCACATGAAGACCTTAAAATCCACATAATGACTGGCTGTCATCAATTTTGATTGCTGATTCTTACATTGCAGGCATCTATAAGTAAGTGTTCCTAATAGAATCAACTAATTGAAAAATATAAACAAATTGATAAAAATTTACTAGTTTCTGATTTATTCCTTTGTACTCGCCCAACTAACCTATCTGGATGGCAAATTTGAACCTTCTATGTCATCTGGAACTGGGTTAGAGTTTTGATCTATAGGTCAGTCAGTGATAAAAATGACGATTATTGGACGGTAATATATGAGCCACATTTGACATGTTTTAGTCCGGTCAATCTAGACATAAAAATGAGAGCGAACGTACATAAATTCGCAACAAGCTGAAAATTGGTAGAATCGTTAAAAATCTATACTAATATTATAAAGCTGAAGAGTTTGTTTGTTTGTTTGTTTGTTTGAACGCCCTAATCTCAGGAACTACTAGTTCGAATTGAATAATTCTTTTTGTGTTGGATAGTCCATTTATTGAGGAAGGCTTTAGGCTATATAACATCACGCTGCGACCAATAGGAGCGAAGCATCAGTGAAAAATGTTGCAAAAACGGGAAAAGAGCCTAAAAAATTAAAAATGCTGCCGAAAGTCACTATTCCACGCGGACAAAGTCGCGAGCACAGCTAGTGTGATTATAAATAAAACCTAAAAGTTCCCCATCATTCCCGTGTATGGAAAAAAATTTACTCGAGGTCAAAGGTCAAAAAAATGAGTTTTTCGCAATTTCCAGCGAAACGGTAAGTCTTATTATAAAAATATCTTAGACAAAAATTGTAGGTCATCATATTATCTATCAAAAATGTATCAGAGCTTTTTTTTCTACGAGCCACCCTTTCTGGGATATAACGATTCAAAAAGTTGTTCAAGTTGTTATGGGCATAATATGCATGAGTGCGCCACGTATATACATCTCTTATCTAGAGTTGTTATATATGTTGAAATATTTTTCTATCGATGATTGTAACTTATACTTAAAATATAAAATATACATAACTATAAGAATATCAGGTCAAATGAAACCCAGTCCCTTACTTCATACGCCAGTGCAACTTCGAGGACAACATCTGTCTCTTGTTCTATTGTGTGCGTGGCTAGGGTCTTACACCTGCTATAATAAATGAAATACCGTTAGTCTTGAGCGACACGCTGTAGTGAAATCACGTGTTTATCCTATATCGTGCTGTTTTAACTTTTATAACAAAAATGTCTGAATATTGTTTTATTTGTGCTAAACTTTTAAAAACGCGCTAAGTACACTACCTCATAGGTGGCGTGGAAACGTGTGCATATTATGCCCATAACAACTTGAACTACTTTTTGAATCGTTATATCCCAGAAAGGGTGGCTCGTAAAAAAAAAAGCACTGATACATTTTTGATAGAGAATATGATGACCTACAATTTTTGTTAAATATATTTTTATGATAAGACTTACCGTTTCGCTGAAAATCGCGAAAAACTCATTTTTT